>JANPXK010000491.1:0-69611 GCA_024704745.1 Rosa lucieae
CCATCAAAAGGCTATAGATGGTGGCTAGGGCATTGGTTATGCGCGCCAACCTGCCTATATCTGCATGGGGTTATGCAATATTACACGCAGCTTTACTTATTCGTTTAAGACCCACAGCTAGTCAACCATTTTCTGCGTACCAGTTGGTAACTGGATATGAGCCTGACACTTCACACTTACGCATATATGGTTGAGCAGTATATGTGCCTATTGCGCCCCCACAGTGCACCAAAATGGGTCCTCAGAGACGATTAAGTATTTATGTTGGATACGAATCCCCAACAATTATCCACTATTTGGAACCCTTGACAGGCGATCTCTCTATCGCTAGATTTGCGGATTGTCACTTTGATGAGACAGTCTTCCCGTCGTTAGGGGGAGATAAGAAAAAGGATTTTCCAAGGGAACGACAGGAATTGTCGTGGTTTGTCCCCACTCTGTCTCATCTTGATCCCCGCACTTCATAAAGTGAAAGTGAAGTGAAAAGAATAATCGATCTTCAGAACATAGCAGATTCGATGCCTGATGCGTTTACTGATATCGTAAAAGTGACGAGATCACATATACCAGCTGCAAATGTGCTTGCAAGGTTAGAAGTCCCCAACAAGGGGCACGGTGCTGCAGATAGAGGCACTGCAACCGCACTTAGTGGAGGTGTGGTTGAGGCCGTGGCTCCCCAAGGAAGAGGGGGAGGTCACTTGGTTCGATTGACACTCACCCAAGGAAGAAGAGGGTGACTAAGGCACAAACCAATCATCAATGTATAGAATCCCTCTCATGAGATTGTCTCTGATTATAGTTATGTCCATGAATCAATACTGGAGGACGCTCCAATGTTTGAAATGATTCCAGAGAACAAAGAAATCTCAAAGGATTACGAGAGTACGTATGAGTTGATAGAAAGATCTTCCATACACATTGATGATATATACTGTTGCTCAAGGAATCATAGAGCACGATGATATCGAACCACGCTCTGTTGAAAAATGTCAACAAAGAGCAGATTGGCCTAAATGGAAAGAATCAATCCAGGTAGAATTAGATTCTCTGACAAAGAGACAAGTATTTGGTCAGGTAGTGCTAACCCCACCAAGTGTAAAGCCTGTAGGACATAAATGAGTCTTTGTCAGAAAGCGTAATGAGAAGAATGAAGTCCTGAGGTACAAGGCTCGCCTTGTGGCGCAAGGTTTCTCACAACGCCCTGGAATTGACTACGAGGAGACATACTCTCCCGTAATGGACGTTATAACGTTCCGCTACTTAGTTAGCTTAGTAATTTTCGAAGGACTGGAAATGCAGCTCATGGATGTGGTTACTGCATATCTCTATGGGGATCTAGATTCAGAGATATATATGAAAAGTGCATAATGGCCTTACATTACCCAAGTCAAGTGACTCTAAACCACAGAGGCGTTTGCAACTAGGTTGAAACGCTCACTTTACGGATCAAAACAATCCAGGCGGATGTGGTATACCCGTCTAAGTGACTACTTGATCGGGAAGGGATATAAGAACGATGAATTATGCCCCTGCGTATTCATAAAGAAAACAAGTTCCAGATTTGCAAATTGTAGTAGTATATGTCATAACTGGTACTCTTGATGAAATAAGAGAAACCGCGAGCTATTTGAAATCCGAATTTGAGATGAAGGATCTTGGGAAAACTCGATTCTATCTAGGTCTTGAACTAGAACATCGAGTTTGTGGAATATTAATCCACCAGTCTTCATATGTCCAAAAGTCAGGCGATATAACATGGACAAAGCACATCCTGCTAGCACTCCCATGATCGGTCGAAGTTTGGATGCAAGGAAAGATCCATTTCGTCCAAAGGAAGATGACGAACAAGTGTTGGGAGCTGAAATTCCCTATCTAAGTGCAATAGGCGCATTATTGTACTTAGTCCAATTTACTCGACCAGACATTGCATTCTCAGTGAACTTGTTAGCTAGATTTAGCTCAGCGCCAACGCAGCGTCACTGGAATGGTATCAAGAACATTTTTGATACCTAAAAGGAACCATTGACTTGGGACTGTTCTTTCCCTACAGAGAGACAAGAGGGACCGCAGATGGAACTGCAATCCCTAAAGGAAATGTTGATGGCAAAAATGCCACTCACTACACTAAAACTCCAAATGACGTTTTGGTCGGTTTTGCTGATGCTGGATACGTATCTGACCCACATATCGTTCCCAAACTGGTTATGTATTTACCAATGGGAACGCAACGATATCTTGGAGATCAACCAAGCAAACCTTTGTGGCTACCTCCTCGAACCACTCAGAGATCATTGTTGTACATGAGGCGGTTCGTGAGTGTGTATGATTAAGAACTATCATTACACATATTCGAGGGATTAGTGGTTTGAGTTCTACCACTGAAGAGCCTACTTGCATTTACGAACACAATGCAGCTTGCATCGAACAAATGAAGCTAGGTTATATTAAGGGTGATAACACAAAACACATATCGCCAAAGTTGTCCTACAATCAGCAACAACAGACTCTCCTCAAGATTCAAATGAATCAAGTAAGGTCTGAGGAGAATGTGGCAGATTTGTTCACCAAATCATTGCCTAAGGACACATTTGAGAAACATGTGAAAAGCATAGGAATGCGAAGACTTTCCAAACTCCCTAGATTAATGTAAGTATCAGGGGGAGGTGTAGACGTCAGGGGGAGTCTAACACACACATGTCATACTCAAATGTAAAAGGTGCGCTGCGCTATTTTCCTTCGACCAAGGTGTATTTTTGTCCCACAGGGTTTTTATTGTTACTTGGCAAGGTTTTTAGTGAGGCAACAACTCATGCACCATTTCGTCTTTGACTTGGCACAAGGGGGAGTGTTAAAGGAAAAACATATTGTGTGCCTTCGTCAAAGTGATTGACGGAGAGGGAATCAAGCAATTACCGATTAACATCAATCAGCATGGATTACGAACCAATCAGTAGTTAATGTCATCATTGTAATTGTTCTTTCCATTGTAATTCTCTCTCTATATATAAAGGGGTTATGAAATGAAATGAGTAGACCATTCCAATTGTCATTTTTACTTTAACAATAAACAGTATTTGTAATTTCACATTACATTGACTGAAAAATTCCAAGTGATGTACATGCAACTTTCTCATCTCAACATGACATTCTTTCTTATTACACAAAGCCACGAGGACAATTAAATACTCCATCGTCTGAAAATTGGAACTAACAGGCATACCAGTTGCCTTCTTCACTTTCCCAATGTGCATAATCCTACCAGCTCTCGGGGAATTTAGTCTCATAGGTCTGAGGCAATTGCATGAATAAGTAATTTTTATCAGAGACAATATGGAGCAATATCAACAGTCTACCAATAGCCGTGATGACATGTAAGCCCAACCAAAACAATTAAAAATACAACAATTAGAAAAGACAAGATCCACTGCCACTGCGATCCAGTTTGTGCATGTTAATGTCTAAAAGTCTAGCGGTAGCCAAACCTTAGTTAACGCTGATCCGGTGGGCGGATCGATACTTGTGTTTATGTTGTGAATCCCGTTACCTGTCAAGTAAAATACAACGGGCGTCAGAGGGAGACCGCGCTGGGCGGTCTTCAACTCTCCGATGCCTAAGTTAGTCAATGTATTTATGTTGACAAAGTAACAGTAGGTAAGTATTGAATGCGTAATTAATGAGGAGAGAGGAGAGAACCTTTTATAGGTGAGGAAGAGACTGATCTTGTATTTGTTTTCGATGTGGGACTGATATGCTTCAGTTCTTAGTTTCAGAAGCTTCTGATGCTAGCTTGGCGCGGCGCGTGGCGGCGCGTCGGTGGCGATCTGGAGGCGGTCCGACGCCGAGGCTGTAGCCCGCCTGGCAGTGTGTCCGCATGTCATTCCTTTGGTTGGAATTAGTACCTTTGGCGGTACAATGAGCATGGCCCATTATAGCTAATTATGCTTGCAAATGTACATGTATGTACAAGTCCCCCAAGTCCCCAGTCAAGGAGGGCAATCTTGGTTGGGGAGTTGTTCGGCGGTTTGAAGCGTTTTCCTCCGCTAGGCTTGCAAGAGCATAATTAGCGTCAGTGCGTTGTCAACCGTTGGTTTTACTGAGCAAACGCTTTATACCCTTTCGGGTGGGCCCCTGCTGGGCCCCCCAGGGAGTCCCCCACTCCCCGGCGAAGATAGACCTCCGGATGGTCGTTGATTTGTTTGATGAGGGGGATCTGCACGGAGCAGAGGGTGTTGGGTAGCGAGCCCAATGTTTTAGCACCCACATGACGGGGGTCAAATTGCCTGATCAGGGCAGTCGTAGACTATGACTAGTCCCCGTGTCCCGTAGGGACGGTCTGACGGTAACGCCGCGTAGCGGTCGTTGTCAGTGAGGCGTGGCCTCGGGATTCTCCGTTTGACGGACATCCCCCCGCTGGATGCAGCAGGAAGCAGCGTCTGATAGACGTGCCTGGCGGTTATTTTTGCAAGATGAAAGTTCCGCCAGAGGTGTGTAGCGACAGACATCGCGCTTGCAGGATGGCAAGGGAGAATAACAAGGGAGTAGTTCCGCTGGCGAGGTTTCGCTCAGCGGAAACTTCGTCGCTTGGAAAATGACAGGGGAGAAGTTCCGCTGGCGAGGTTTCGCTCAGCGGAAACTTCGTCGCCTGGAGGATGACAAGGGAGAAGTTCCGCTGGCGGGGTTTCGCTCAGCGGAGACTTCGTCGTTTGGAGGATGACCAGGGAGAAGTTCTGCTGGCGGGGTTTCGCTTAGCGGAGACTTCGTCGCTTGGAGGATGACAAGGGAGAAGTTCCGCTGGCGGGGTTTCGCTCAGCGGAGACTTCGTCGCTTGGAGGATGACAAGGGAGAAGTTCCGCTGGCGGGGTTTCGCTCAGCGGAGACTTCGTCGCTTGGAGGATGTCAAGGGAGAAGTTCCGCTGGCGGGGTTTCGCTCAGCGGCGACTTCGTCGCTTGGAGGATGACAAGGGAGAAGTTCCACTGGCGAGGTTTCGCTCAGCGGAGACTTCGTCACTTGGAGGATGACAAGGGAGAAGTTCCGCTGGCGAGGTTTCGCTCAGCGGAGACTTCGCCGCTTGAAAAAATAACAAGGGAGAAGTTCCGCTGGCGAGGTTTCGCTCAGCGGAGACTTCGCCGCTTGGAAAAATGACAAGGGAGAAGTTCCGCTGGCGAGGTTTCGCTCAGCGGAGACTTCGTCACTTGGAGGATGACAAGGGAGAAGTTCCGCTGGCGAGGTTTCGCTCAGCGGAGACTTCGCCGCTTGAAAAAATAACAAGGGAGAAGTTCCGCTGGCGAGGTTTCGCTCAGCGGAGACTTCGCCGCTTGGAAAAATGACAAGGGAGAAGTTCCGCTGGCGAGGTTTCGCTCAGCGGAGACTTCGTCACTTGGAGGATGACAAGGGAGAAGTTCCGCTGGCGAGGTTTCGCTCAGCGGAGACTTCGTCACTTGGAGGATGACAAGGGAGAAGTTCCGCTGGCGAGGTTTCGCTCAGCGGAGACTTCGCCGCTTGAAAAATAACAAGGGAGAAGTTCCGCTGGCGAGGTTTCGCTCAGCGGAGACTTCGCCGCTTGAAAAATAACAAGGGAGAAGTTCCGCTGGCGAGGTTTCGCTCAGCGGAGACTTCGCCGCTTGAAAAATAACAAGGGAGAAGTTCCGCTGGCGAGGTTTCGCTCAGCGGAGACTTCGCCGCTTGAAAAATAACAAGGGAGAAGTTCCGCTGGCGATACTTACGAAGTTGTCCCTACGGTGGTTAACACGTGTCGAATCTATAGCGGGTTAGCGTGCGTAGGCCTGTCTCCAGGCCTGTCCGTCTTCTGGCCCTTAATGACAGTAACTGTAGGTTTCGTAACCGAGGTGACGCTTCGGGCAATCCGGAGAGTGAGTGGAGATGTACGACACGTGTATGGCTAACAAGGGATGTCAGTATGGAGCGGACGGTCGAGAACGCGTTGGGGCCTATATAAAAAGGGGGGAAACTCTGGGGGATTCGACACTTCGTGAAAATTTTGAAAGCTTAGCCATCGTTTGTTCGAAGCCGGAGAAGGAGCCTACCGAAGTTTGGATATACCACTCCCAGAGACGTCGGTCGTACCTGTGCACCACCGTGCCGGAGTTTGCACCACTGAGGTTGGTATTCGGATCTCTGTCTTCTGCTATTTGTTTCTGCTAGTTTCTGGGTTTTGTAGTGCTCTGAGGTGTGAGATGGGGGTTTTTTTGTGGGGGATTGAATGATGGTTGGTCAATGCGTTCATTGGTTTTAGGATTTGGATAGCCGAGTCTGGGTTGAGTGTTTGTTTACACTTTGGGGTTTTCTGGGTTTTGTTCTTGATTATTTTGGCTATAACTGATGCGAGAATAGGCTAGATCTATGTTTGTGCTAACTGATGTGGGTTTTAGGGTTTTGGGATGGCTAGCGTTATAGAGATTTCGAGCAGTGAGGATTCCGGGTCTGACGTGTCGCTCAGCGCGGCGGATGGGGTTTTTATTGATTCGTTGCGTCCGTCTGCCCATGCAGGATCCTCACTGCCGGAACCACTAGAAGTTGAGCCGTTACAGACTATCCTCTGGGAAGCAACTATGGCCCGTGGTTCGCGTCCAGAGAGCTCTAGGGCGGGTGAGGCCGCTGCCGCCAAGGTTAGGCGCGACGAACGCTTGGCCAGCAATAGTGCTGCTAGCGGCTCCGCTGGGGAGGAAGAGGCAGCGGAGCAAAATGTTGAGTCGGCGTGGTTCCTCCCGGATGGGACAGCCGTTGACGAGGCGGGAGGGGGGATGAGCGGTGCTGCTGTCGCTCGACTGAAGCAGGCGTTTCGCTTGCCGGGGTCGGTGAAGCTGCGACCACCGACGGCTGATGAGAAGGCGTCGATTCTCCCAATGGGGTGTGCGACCGTGCACGAGGCCATATTCCGCCAAGGGGTGACACTTCCGCTAGTGCCCAATCTTCAAATCCTTGTTTGTGAGTTTGGCCTTGCCTTCGGTCAGATCTGTCCAAACATGTGGCGGTTGATGTTGGCGATGAACTCCTTGTGGCGCTTGTCGGGGTGCGAGGGGCCTACCGTGGCGGAAGTGCTCCACTTCTACGAGTTAGTATATGTGAAGCGCCAAGGTTGCCACGGGCAAGTAAATTTGAGTCGCCGGCAGGGAGCGCCCAAGCTGATCGAGAATCTGAGGGACTCCATGTCCTATTGGCGGGGGACCTTTTGCGTCGCCACCGACGGTTGGGAGTACCACGCTAGGTCTAACGAGGAAGGGCCGTCATTTAGGATTAAGTCCGAGTTCCAACCTATTCGAGGTTGGTGGCCGGTGTCCGCTGAAAATGTTTGGCGTGCATACATGCTTGAACTTGTATTCTTACGACGTGTTTTTCTTGTGCAGCGGGACTCCGGTATACGCTGACGCGTGCAGAAGAGTGCCGGGTGGCGAGGATCAGAGGTTGCTGGCGGAACCGAAACCTGCTTGATTTCCGCTTGCTGACTGGTTGGGAGTTATTGGTCGACCTGCGACTAACACGCTCATTGGTGAGGATCTTACCCTGTCGTTTCGTTTTATAATTGAATTGTGTCTGACTGGTGGCTGGCTTTCCCTTCTCTTTTTTATAGAAACTCCGCCGGGCAACAAATCAAGTCGCGACGCGTTCGAGAAGGCGATGGATCGGGCGGAGATAGAAAACTTTTTGGAGGCCATGTATGCCGAGGGGCTGGCGGCCCAGCAGACCGTTGTGAACCCGGAGACGTTGGCGTTGAGTCAATCCGAGGTTCCGGTGGTGATGGCGATGCCACACCAGTCTCACCTTGGCGAAGATGGTCTGCCTACGGTGCAGGCGGGGACTCAGGCGGATGGCGGGGAGAGGGGAACTGTTGCTCGGCAGGGAGCGGGAACGGATGCCTGCCACCAGGCGCGGTCCTCAAAAGAAGGCGGTGCCTTCAACGGAGACTGCTACCGAGGCCAGGGGTGAGCCGCCAGTGCGGGTGACGAGGACCGCCGCTGGCACACAAAGGGGCTGGAGAAGAGGCGCCGGCAGCCTGACTCCCCCGCCGAGGAAGAGGAAGAAGAGGTGGTTATCGGGGTCCGCCAACAAAAGAAGGCCCGACAAACCGCATCAAGGTTGCAGTGGCGGAGGGAGAGGCGCCCCCCGTCTAGTGATCTGGACTCCTTCGCCGAGTACGCGCCGTTCATGACAGAAGGAGCGAGAGTTCCTCTTCCATCTGTGTGAGCGACTGGGGTTCGGGGGTCTGGCGGGCATATCGCGCCCGACGGCAATTGACCAATCGCCCTTCAGCTCTGCGTTTGGTCAAGTATCGGCGGGGTTACACGATATGTTCGTGGCGGCGTCTAAGCAGCCCCAGATTGAGGCGGAGCTCAGGGGAAATCGGAGGTCTCCAGAGGGAGCTGGCGGGGCCAAGGAGAGAGTGGCGGAGATCCAGCGGGGATTGGTTAAGGCGGAATGCGATTATGCGACGCCCGTGGCAAACTGAATGCGCTATCCGGCGGGATCTGGAGAGGAATGAAGATGTCTCCAAGTTGGAGCAGGAGATTGGGCTGCTGAAGGAGAAGATAGCCGCCAAGAGAAAAGCTTATTATAGTGCAGCGGGAGTCTGCCGCCAGACTGGATGAGATGAAGCGGCTGGATGGTGAGGTTGGTCGCCTGAAAGCTGAACAGAGTGCCTCTGCAGCCGCCGCCGTTGAAGCGTACAAGCTGTCGGGAGTACAAAAAGGCGATGACTGAGGCGGCGAAAGCTGGCGCCCGGCAAACGTAGACATGCTGAAGCGGAAGGGTGCCATTGATTTTGTAAAGGCGTCACAGCCTGACGTGCCGCTGGTCCAGAGTGCCCCGGCGGAGCCAGAAGTCGTGCCTGCCCAAGCTGCAGGTACTCATTCAGGCAGCGGGGAAAGTGGCCCGCATCCGACGGAAGGGTCCCAGCAAACCCCCCAGCAGACCCCGTCGGAGGTGTCACGTGCCGGGTTTCTGGAGGCACACACCCGGGCCGACGGCACCATAGAGACTCCCAGTCCGACAGCCCGAGGGTCCGATCAAGCGAGCCGATCGGTCGCGCCGCCAGCCGTCGAAGCAGCAGAGGCCGAAGCCAACCGCTGAACCTATCTGAGATCTCCGAAGTTTTTTTTTTTTTTTTTTTTTTGTGTAGCTGAGGCATACTAGCTTGTACCGAATTTTGTGAAATGAAGTAATTTCTGACTTGGTTTGCCATGATGTGTGTGTAGTACTATTGAGTTATATTTTCTTTTGTCGATCAATGGAACATTAAAGGAATTAAGATTGGTCCAAGTGCACCGCGTAGCGGACGGAGTCCGCCGACGATTGCTGGCGTTGCCAGTTGCCCTCGGTGCTAGACTTGGTAACAATGGTCTGAATAATTCCTCGTTTCATTGATGGCTGACTGATCAGCGTACAAAAGTGGGGTAGTACCCGTTGGGTAGCTTCCCTTAGCTAAACATTCGAACAAAAAATTTAGCTAAGTCAAGATGCGCATGGGTAGCGGTTTGACTATTTGTAATAATACCGAAGGTGTTCAGTATTCCAAGGGCGGGGCGTCGTGACGCCGTCCTTGTCCATTAAGTAGAAGGTGCCTGGGCTAACGACTTCCACAATTTTGTATGGGCCTTCCCATGTTGGGCGGAGTTTTGTCGGTGGCGGAATGACTTCTTTCATGACCAAGTCCCCCAGTTGGAGGTTCCGGGCCTTGACTCTGGCGTTGTAAAAACGTGATACCCGCTGCTTGTTTTGTAGATTGTGCAAATGGGCCTCGAGCCTTTTTTCGAGGAGGTCCCCGTCTAAATTGACGCCGGCGCTGTTGGTCTCTGGGCAGTAGCCTTCGACTCTAGCGGTAGGTTGGGTAACTTCAATGGGTAAGACAGCCTCTGTGCCGAACATCATGCAAAAAGGGGTTTCTCCTGTGGCGGAAGTTGGAGTTGTCGGATGGCCCACAGGACCTCTGGGAGCTTTCCGCCCATAAACCCTTGGCGTCGTCGAGCTTCTTTTTTAACAACTTTTTTATTATCTTGTTCGCCGCTTCGACCTGGCCGTTGGTCTGGGGGTGGGCGACAGATGCAAACCTCAGCTTGGTGCCCAAGTTGATGGTGAAGGAGATGAGCTCGTCATTGTTGAACTGTGTGCCGTTATCTGTGATGATTGTGTGCGGGACACCGTAGCGGCAATAGATATTCTTCCAAAGGAAGTGAATTACCTTGGCGGTAGTTATTGCCGTCAGTGGCTCTGCCTCTATCCACTTGCTGTTGTAATCGATGGCAACAATGATGTATTTGAACTGGCCCTTGGCAGTTTGGAATTTGCCCATCAGATCAAGGCCCCACGTAGAATGAATCCATGGGCCCACGATGATTGACAGTGGCTCTGCTGGTGCGTGTGGGAGATCTGCGAATTGCTGGCATTTGTGGCAAGACCTCGAAATCCGCCGGGCGTCATCGCCAAGTGTGGGCCAGAAGTACCCTTGTCGCATTGTGCGGTTGGCCAGGGATCTGGCGCCCGAGTGGTTTCCGCATTCTCCGCTATGGATTTCAGTTAGGACAACCCTTCCCTCCTCTGGGGTTAGACAGCGGAGGTTAGGATGGCTGAATCCCTGGCGGTAGAGCTTGCCGTGCTGGATGTTGTAGCGGGTTGCTCTTCGTTGGAGCTGCCTTGCCTGGACCTTATCTTCTGGCAATGTTCCGCTGCGCTTGTATGCGATGATCTCGTCCATCCAGCTGGGGTTGACCTGAATGTTGAAGATTTCCGCCAGAGTCTTTGTGATGCTTGGTTTGTCAAGATACTCCACCCTTGTGTCCGCCGGACTCTGATGTGGTTGGGCGGTTGCCAGTCTCGCCAGGGAATCAGCCTTAGCGTTCTTTTCCCTGGGGATTTGTGTGATTGTGTGAAACTTGAACTTTTTTAGCAACGTTTTGACGTACCCCAGATACGCCGCTAGCTGCTGGTCCTTGGCTTGGAAGCTGTCGTTGACCTGGTTGACGACTAGTTGGGAGTCGCTGAATATGTTGACGCTGTCAGCTCCTGAATCAATGGCGAGGAGTAGGCCGGCGACGAGCGCCTCGTACTCCGCCATATTGTTTGAAGCTTTGAAGTTGAATTTCAACGCATATTCCGCGTTCAGTCCCCCGGGTCCGGTTAAGATGACCCCGGCGCCGCTGGCCTTGGCGCAGGCGGAGCCGTCCACATGTAGGTCCCATCCTGACTGTGGGGTAAGTACCCCTGTACCGGTTACCATTTCTGTTCCGGGCTGTGCTTGAGTACCGGGTTCTGGCTGACGCTCAGTAAGTTCAGCGATGAAGTCTGCTACTGCCTGGCCCTTCATGGCGGTTCTTGGCTTGTACTCGATGTCAAATTCGCTGAGCTCAATCGCCCACTTGCTGAGTCGCCCTGAGTGTTCAGGGTTCTGCATCACCTGTCTCAGCGGTTGATTGGTCAACACATGGATCGTGTGGGCCTGGAAATACTGCCGAAGGCGTCTGGCGGCAACGATAAGTGCAAGCGCCAGCTGTTCCAACGGTGGATACCTTGTTTCTGCTCCGTTCATACCTCTGCCGGCGTAGAATACTGGGAGTTCATCCTGACCCTCCCGCCGAACAATGGCGCAACTTATTGCCGTTGCCGAGACCGCCAGATATATGAATAGTGTCTCTCCTTGGACAGGGACAGAAAGGAGAGGGACTGCCGCCAAATACTCCTTTAGACCTTGGAACGCCGCCTGACATTCTGGGTTCCAGTCAATGACCTTCTTGTGAGTTGTTTTGAGGAGTTTGAAGAATGGGGCGCACTTGTCAGTAAGTCGAGGATGAATCGAGAAAGGGCGGTTAACTTGCCCTGGAGACACTGGACGTCTACCTTATACTTCGGGTCCGACAGGTCAAGGATGGCCTGTACCTTGTCTGGGTTGCCTCGATACCTCGCTCGCTGACGATGTAACCCAGAAATTTGCTAGCGGTGACTGCAAAGAAACATTTTTCTGGGTTGAGGCGCATACCATAGGCCAGGAGGATGGTTACTATGATCCTGAGGTTTGCCACATGTCCGCTGGCCTTTATGCTCTTGACTAGCATGTCGTCCACATAGACCTCGATGATTTTTCCCAGATGCTCAGCGAACATTGCGTTCATCAACCGCTGATAAGTTGCACCGGCGTTCTTCAGACCAAAAGGCATGACATTGTAGCAGTAAAGGCCTTTGTCGGTGGTGAAGGTGGTGCATTCTTGGTCGCTGGGGTGCATTTTGATCTGATTGTATCCAGAGAAGGCATCCATCATGCTGAGGAGTTCGTGTCCGGCGGTTGCATCGACCAGCTGATCGATACGAGGTAGCGGGAAACTATCCTTTGGGCATGCCTTGTTTAGATTTTTGAAGTCGACGCACATCCGCCACTTGCCGCTGGGCTTCTTCACCATTACCAGATTTGAGATCCACTGGGGGTAGATGACCTGGCGGATGAATCCAATGTCCCGTAGTTTGGCGACCTCCTGTCCGATTGCCCGGTATTTTTCCTCATCAAAGGCCCTCCGCTTCTGCTTGATAGGATAGAAAGAGGGTTTGATGGTCAGTTTGTGGGTGATTATTTCGGTGGAGATGCCAGGCATGTCTGCATAGGACCATGCAAAGACTGTGGCGTTGTCACGTAGGAACTGAGTGAGTTCTGCCTCCACTTCTGGGTCTAGCTGGGAGCCTATGCGGACTGTCCTCTCAGGATGCTCGTCTGAGATGCAGACGGCCTTCAGTGACGTGTCCGGGTTGACCGGCTCCTTCATTACATATTTCTCCTTCATCTCTAGGATCCTCAAAGATATTCGGTGGTGGTGGGTCATTACCCACTGTCAGGATTTCATGGCGGCGCGTTGACCGCGCTACAGATGTTGAATAGCATTCTCGTGCCAGCTGTTGGCTTCCCCTCACACAGCCTGTGCCATTGGGCGTGGGGAACTTCATGAGAAGCATGTATCCGGCAATGATGCACTTGAGCTTATTAAGCGCTGGTCGACCAATGATGGCGTTGTACGAACTGGGACAGTCGACGATAATGAATTCCGTGTGCACCTCCGCCATACAGGGACTAGTGCCAATAACTAGTCGCATGTAATCCGACCCTAGTGGTTGTGTGATGTCTCCGGAGAAGCTGAGCAGTGGCTCATGATCCTGGAGTAGTTTCTTGTTCCGCTTGAGGTGGTCGTAGCAGCCACTGAAGATGACGTTGACAGCGGATCCGCTATCTACCAAGATTCTCCCCACCGAGAATTTGCCAAGAATGGCATCGACTAAGAATGGGTCGTCATGGGGTAAATGTACTCCGCGCTCCTCCTCCTCTGAAAAGGTGATAGGTTCCCATCCTGACTTCGGGAGTTTGGCGGATCTTTCATAGCGGATGTTGCAAACCTCCTTTGGGTGGTTAGCGCGTGCATAGCGCTTTCTTGCCCTGTGAGACATGCTGGTGATTGGAGCACCGCCATCGATGGTGTTGATGCGGCCCAAGGTTTCTACGTTGGCAATCACTGGCGGTGGTTGGCGTACCTTGAACTGCTCCAACTTGCCGTCACGGTATAAAGTCTCAATGGCTGTTTTGAGGGCGTTACAGCTGTTTGTATTGTGGCCGCTGTCCGCGTGGTATTTGCACCACTTGCCGGTGTTCCTGGGTTTGCCCGTTTTTGGGTACTTTGGAGGGGGTGGCGGTGGGATCTGATCCTTGCACTGATTATAGATATCTTCATATGAGGCCGTTAGGACCGTGAAAACTGCATACCGCTGTGAGGACTCCGTCTGCTTGTTGTTGTTGTCCCCATGAGTTGGGCGGTTTCCCTTATAAAAATGCTGTCCCTTCTGCCGCTTGGTTTGGTGGCCGCCCTGCTGCCACTCTCTTTTCTTGTCAACTGGCGGAGCTGAGGGGGGTTTATCAGCGGCTTCCTGGTGATTGGAAGATGGTTGTGCTGATTTTGCTGGCGTTGCTGGTGGTGGTGTTTCTCCATATGTGATGAATTCCGCCTGGGCGTGAATGACCGCCTCACTCATGACGTGGTCGTACGTTGCATTGGGATGGTTGTAATTGAGGTGATAGAGGAACGGTCCCTTGAGGAGTCCCTTCCTGAAGGCTGCCGACGCCATAGTTTTGTCCAGGTCGCGGCACTGAGATGCTGCCGCTCGCCATCTTGTGACAAAGGCCTTCAGTGACTCGTCCTCCCCCTGTTGACGCTGAACAGCTGACTTGTGTTGTGATGTCCGGCGGACAATAGGATGAAGCGGGAGAGGAAAGCATGCGACAGTGCATGGAATGAGCCAACCGATCCTGGCGGACATTCAAAAAACCAGTTCATCGCTCGCCGTCCAATGTTTCGCTGAACAGATGGCACAAGGTGGCGTCGTCGAATCCCTTGTTGTTGGTGACCTTCTTGAAGGTGTCCATGTGGACAAAGGGATCGGTCATTCCGCCATATGGCGACATTTTTGGGGTCTTTGCATATGTTGGCCTGACGGCCTGTAGGATCGCGGCGGAAAAGGGGCCGGGTCTGGAAGTGAACAGCGGGTTCCGAGTTGATGTCGGGACGCCCGTCTCCGCCCGGACTAACCTCTGCTCCAGTTGGTGCATCCTTTCCAATAACTGGGCGGTTGTATCGCCGGCGGAATCGGCCTGACTCCCCCGCCGAGTTGGCTTGCGCCCAGGTATGGGCGGATCATCCTCAGTCCCTGCCCTGACATTCAAGCTGTTGGCGTGCGGAAGGGATTCCGCCGTATGTTCTAACATTAGTTGGGGTATGGGCGGTGGTCCCATTCCTGACAACCCCGGTGGGTTCAGCGGTACGTGCATTTGTATGACTGGCCTGGGCTGCCGTGCCGGCGCTGGGTCGACTACGCCTGGTACTGCGTGACTGTTCGCTCTGTGCCGGGCGGTCGGTGGCCGCCAAAGTGTTTTTTAGTTCCTCAAAACGTGTCATGAGCGCAGCCACCTGTTTTTGGGCTTCGGCCTTCTCTCTACGCTCCTCCTCACGCTCCCTGTTTGCCTTATGAAGATCCGCCAGCGCTATCTCGTACATGGTGACGAGATCCTGGCCTGACGGGCGGCTGCTGCCTGGGTTTGCCTCACCACCGGGATTGGCCGGGGTTGTGAATAGTGCGCGGTTAACGCCGATCGCGGGGTCGGAGGGCTGGGGAATGGCGGGGAGCCCCGCCTGCTCTTCGGCGTTTCCCCCGCTGTCGTTAGTCATGGTGATTGTAGCGGGATGACCTTTAGTTCAAGGATTCCCACAGACGGCGCCAATGTTAATGTCTAAAAGTCTAGCGGTAGCCAAACCTTAGTTAACGCTGATCCGGTGGGCGGATCGATACTTGTGTTTATGTTGTGAATCCCGTTACCTGTCAAGTAAAATACAACGGGCGTCAGAGGGAGACCGCGCTGGGCGGTCTTCAACTCTCCGATGCCTAAGTTAGTCAATGTATTTATGTTGACAAAGTAACAGTAGGTAAGTATTGAATGCGTAATTAATGAGGAGAGAGGAGAGAACCTTTTATAGGTGAGGAAGAGACTGATCTTGTCTTTGTTTTCGATGTGGGACTGATATGCTTCAGTTCTTAGTTTCAGAAGCTTCTGATGCTAGCTTGGCGCGGCGCGTGGCGGCGCGTCGGTGGCGATCTGGAGGCGGTCCGACGCCGAGGCTGTAGCCCGCCTGGCAGTGTGTCCGCATGTCATTCCTTTGGTTGGAATTAGTACCTTTGGCGGTACAATGAGCATGGCCCATTATAGCTAATTATGCTTGCAAATGTACATGTATGTACAGTGCATAAGAATTGCTCGCGACCGGGCATTCAATGATTGTAATATTATTAGCAGATTAAGTCAGTTTCATTGCAGATCAACCAAAAAAACATAATGCAGTGCAGAAACTTAGTTCACTGTTTTAGTACAGCCATATCTTTATACTACAAACCAGTACCCTTTGGATTTGCAATGTTGATGTCTGCACTGCCTGAAGATATCATGCACTTCCTACTAGTTAAAGTAACGGGGTCAACCAAAAAAGTTATTCAGGGAGGGCTAAGTGGTGGGATTATGAAACTAGTAAAACCATCTCCTTTCACTCCAAACCAATGTCTTTTAACAGATAATGTACTCCTTACTAGTTAAACCAAAGAGGAAGGGGATGAGTGACAAGCCCAATAAATAGGTTACAAGAATGCATGCCTACTCAGACCTCTATGTGGTAATCTTTATGAACAGCTCTTACAATTGGGCCCTCAAATTTCAATCATCAAAGGTAAGATGTCCCCAGAATGAACTATTGGGTCAATATAAATCACAGGCACCCTGCATAACTCGAGGAACTTCTGATACTGCTTAGGTATAGGAACAACATTATTTATCCTTAATATGAATTCAGCAAATTCTTTATCTTTTCAATTTCTCTCTCTGAACAAAAGTGAATGCACAGCACAAATGCATACACCAAAAACCAAAAAGAAAGTTGGAAAACTAAAACCAGAAAAAAACCCAATCCGAAGAATGACGAAGAACAATAAGTTTGGAATAGAGAACCAATAATACATGATATTTAATTCAGCATAAACATGTACGTGGTAAAGGTTTTCAATTTAATAAAGAAGCAGGAGATTGCTATATTCTCTATCACAACTTTCATTACTTACATGTAAACAAATTCATAACTTACCAATCTTTATATATCATGATTAAAAGTTGACATGCACCAATCTAAACTAAATTTTTCACCATTTATATTTGGATGATAAACTCTAATCATTTATAAAAATGAAATTTATCTTCTTCATTAGATTAAAAAAAGATGATGACCCACATAAAAGTACTAAGCAGATTGAACCAATGAAGTAACATAATATTGTTTCCTTATCAAAAATGAAGCAGAGGTACCATTAGCAACAAACATAATGACATCTTAAAAGCAATATAGCAGCAACGTTTACTATTATGAAACCGAAAATCAATTTCTAACCCCATATACTCCTTGAGCCAGTAACCAAGATTAACAGTACTGGTAGTCCAGAAGATAACGTGAAAGCAAATTGAAGATTTGTTGGCATATGATCAATACTACTACTTTAATCTATTATGGGAAACAGAATCTCCAAATTCTCAGGCAATAAAGCACGTAATCTACCAAACAGAAGCACATAGATACATTCTAGCATGTGAAAATTGATTAATAATATTGACAAATTAAAAAACCAGAACTCACAGTGACGAGGGAGATGGATCACAGCGGCGACCAGGATTCTGAAGCTGCTGCTGGTGCGCTAGGTCGCCGTGTACAAAACCCCGCCACGGTCGACATCCGGCAGGTACAATTGCTGCGAGTGGCTCAAGTCCGACAAGATCTGGACGAGTCAGCTCCGGGTAGTGTCTTGCAAGGACCAGCGCGAGATCCGACTAGAGGATCCAAACTCCAACGACCTCCGTCGAGACCTTGCTCTACTTGTCGCGCTTCTTCGTCCTTAAGATTGAGGACGGCACCGGCAAGCACGCCTTCATCAGCCTCCAATTCGTTGAGCGCAACGAGTCGTTCTATTTCAACGTCACACTCACAGATCATGATGAGTACATCAAGAGATGAAGTGGAGTCGCATGACGCCGTATCGACCTGAACAATCTGGAGCGATCCGATTACCGGCGAGTCAGCACCGCTTCAAGAACTCGTACACTGATCCCCGCCATTCACACTCTTTCGAGGTATGTGTCTATGTGAAGAAGAAGAAGATAGATAGAGAGAGAGAGAGAGATAGAGAGAGATAGAGAGAGAGAGAGGAGAGAGAGGTTTAGACGGGCTTGAAGGGGAGAGAGAGCTGTCGATGGTAGTTTTATAATTAAATGTAACTCTAGTGGTAGGATGTGAAGAGGTGACCTTAATTATTATGGAGACATTTGTATATCCTGAATTATAATAAGACATTTTAAAATGACCTCGTTTATCATTGGCCCAAAAATATATTGATATTTTCGTAATATTATTTTAATTTTTTTTATTTTTATTAAAATTTAGATATTGTTGAAGGAAAACCTAATTTGTGTTTAGCCCAAACTCTAGGTTACTTGACCTAGTGGTAATAGGATTTAATTAGAAGGATCTAGAATCCTAATCAATGTAGAATTACTTTCCTTGTATGATTGAGATTCTATGCATTGTAATCCTCTATATAAAGAGGCCCCTATTATCAATGAGAATACACAGCAAATTCCTCTCAAATTCAGTTTCTCTACAACACGTTATCAGCACGAGCCCTAACCCTGAAATCCTAAATTCGTAGCCTTCAAATCCCAGAAACCACCGCCGCCCACCTTGAAGATCTCAACTCCAGGAGTCCAGAACCGGCGGCCCCGCCCCCAGAACCGGCCGGAAAATATCCGAACCGGCCACCGGAATCTTCATGACCTGAACCGGCAGAAAAGAGAAAAAAAAAAAAAGCAGGAAGCCACAACCTAAGTCCACCTGCTGCAGCCCAAGTCCATTTGCTGCAGCCCAAAAGTTGAGTCCACTTGCAGTAGGCCCCAAGCCGCCAAGCCAAGCCACCTAGCCGCCAAACTGATCTGCCACATCAGCAACGTGCCACGTCAGCACATCGGTCAACGATCAGTCAACACTTTTCCGACGACTTTCCCGGCCAACTTCCGGCGATTTTTCCGGCCACTTTTCTGCAGTTTCCAGCGACTTTTTCCGGTCAGCTACAGTAACTTCCGGCAGCTACAGTACTTTCGGGCGACATTTTTCCGGCCATCTTTTAAGGTAAACTTTTCTAAAAGTTCCCATTTTTTGAAGTTTTTTTTATTTCTTCTTCTTTACTCGGGGACTTCCAACATCCCTTCTTCTACCCCCCTTTCTTCTTCATAGGGGAGACCAATAGCTGAACTGTGGGGGTTCGTGCACACTCCAAGCTTGGAGCTTATAGAGTCCTCCAAACTTAGAGTTTGTTGAGAAGAAAACGATCGACCACATACATCGTTATTTCGATCTAATCCAAAACCCGTCTTGGAATCGGATTTTCTTGGAAGCGACTACGCTCAGAAAATCCCTAATTTCTTGGAAGCGACTACACTCAGAAATTTAATAGTATTTCGTGGTAGCCTTTTCGCTCCGAAACTAACCCTAATCTTGTGTTGTTTTTCAGGATGAGTTACCTGAACAAGTTGAGCTTTGTACCACTCGAGACAACTGGCGCAGGATACCATAGGTGGGTCCGAGATGTGCGCCAACATCTTAAGGCTGATGGAATTCTGGAAACCATCCAAGAGCCTAGTCAGAACGTGCTCTCCATTGAGCAAGCTACTGCTTTTGAAGCAAAACAAGCTAAAGCCATAATTCTCATGACAAGGCACATGAATGACGCGCTCCAAAATGAATACCTCAATGAGGAAGACCCAAGAAAGCTATGGGTAGAACTTGAGCAGCGATTTGGCAACGTTCGTGACTCCCTGCTTCCTGATTTAGAAGTGCGATGGCATAGCCTCCGCTTTTGTGATTTCAAGTCTGTGCTTGATTATAACTCGGAAGCTCTTCGTATCAAGTCTCTGATGGAGTATTGTGGCCAAGCCATAACTGATACGATGATGTTGATCGAGAAGACTCTCTCTACCTTCCTCGTCTCTGCACTGATGATTTCAAAGAATTATCGGATTGATGTAAATGCAGGACGTATCACAAGGTTTCATGAGCTCATTGGCGCCATGAACGTAGCTGAAAAGCACGATAATATCCTTGTGAAGAACTATAATGCTAGACCCGTGGGAACTAAGCCTATTCCGGAGTCTAACTATAGTCGCGCCCCCAATGGAGGACGCAAGGAGCGAAACCCTAAGGATAGGGACAATTCTGGACGTTCTGGTCCATATATTCACCCTAAAGAGGAAGGAAATCGCCAAGAGAGGCATGCACGGAACCGTGGAGGTCAACGTGTGAAGAGAGAGAGAGGCGGAGCCTCCGACCATGGTGGTAACGCCACCAAAAGGATAGGTCGTCCAAATCGCGCCCCAATGGCGCCTCGATCAAGGGAGCCTGACCATAATGATGTTTGTTTTCGATGTGGATCAACTGAACATTGGGCCAAAACATGTACCGCACCCCAGAATGTTGCAAACGCATACAAGACGTATCGTGAAGCAAGGGAAGCAAATTACATGGCACAAGAAGATCAAGATGGTGATCTAGATCTAAGGGTGGAAGACTACAAGGATCAAGACCCAGAAATTGGCGATTTTGATTAAGTCTTTTTATTTTCCAAGAGATGTAGGCGATTGCCATATTCCTTTTTATTGGATTAGATTTTCTTTGATCATAGAAACAATGATGTATTTCGTTGGCTTATGAATAAAATTTCGAGTCCTTTTCATTATGACTCAATTTTAATTCTGAGCATATGACTTTGTGACTACGATGGCTAGACCATCAGTATTAATTTAAGGACATGGAATAGCCCAAGTTCCACTTGCCAAATGGCACCTTGATTACGGTTGTCACAGAAACTCTCTACGCTCTTAGGGCAAATAGTACCCTATGAATAGCCAACGAATTCCATGCGAAAATGCATGTAGAGAACGGAAATGAGTTCCTTTGCATTACCTCTAATGATTGCGAACAAAGACGCATCTTAGAGACGTTTATGTGTCTCTCTAGTGGACTTTATGTCACTATTCGAGCTATTAAATCCAATAAACTTATGAGAGAAGATCTCTTGGATTTAGACACATATTGGCTTTGTCACGACAGGATAGATCATCCTAGTCATGATATGATGATCCGTCTACCGTCTACAAAAGACTTCACATGGACATCATTTCTTTTGAGCAAAATGAAGCAAGATGCCGCCATAAAAGGCGCCAACCATGGGCATAACGCCATGGTTGATCCTCCTTGTGGCCATGACGCCATACATGCTTATTTCCATGGCTCCCACGCCATGATGGGAGATGTAGTCACACATTTTGCTTCTAATAGCGCTACAGACGCTTAGGCCTAACCAAAATCCTCATTGGTTGCTTCTAAGGCCTCTCGCTCGTTTTACTAAGCCCGTTCCTTAAGGAAATTAGGACTGAGACCGTCCTATGCAAAGGATATGACAATACTCATTCTGTTCTTACAAAGAATCCGTAAGGATTTTGTGGATTGATTCAACCAACTTGCGGACGCTTAAATATTTCATGATGTTGGTTGACACGCAAACACGCCGGTCACGTGTTGTGCCATTGTCCACCTATAAATGCTACTTATGCTACACTCCTAGCACATATCATGTGACAACGGGCTCACTCCCCGAATCATCCTATTCAGTCAATTGGATTTGACTATGCTAGAGAGTTTACATCGAAAGACTTTCGATGGATATTGCAATGGGTTTGATGTTGGACATCACATTCCCATGTACACACCCAATTGGTCTCGCGGAAACGACTACGATGGTAGTCCGAACATTGGTAATGCGCACCAATCTTCTTACATCCTCTTGGGGTGATGCAATATCGCATGCAGCTATGCTAATTCGTCTACGACCTACCGCCACTCAATGTACCTCTGCGTTACAGCTAGTGACTGGGTACACGTCTTTTGTACTTACGCATATTTGAGTGAGCCATTTATGTGCCAATTGCGCCGCCACAGCGCTCTATGATGGATCCTTACAGACAAATGGGCAACTACGTTGGATTTGAGCTTCCAACAATCTTCCGCCACTTAACTGCCCTTGCTAGGCGATCTCATTACCGCTAGATTTGCGGGTTGTCACTTTGATGAGACAGTCTTCCCGTCGTTAAGGGGAGATAAGAACACGAATGTTCAACAGGAACGACAGGAATTGTCGTAGTCTGTCCCCACTATGTCTCATCTTGATCCCTATTAAAGTGATGAGATCACACAAATATGCTGCAAACATGCCTGCAAGGAAGGACGTCCCTACGAAAGGACGTAGCGCCACCCTACACGAAGGTAGGCATGGCGCCAATGCCAAAGAGAGTGGCACTCTGGCGTTACAGGCCGTGGCCCCAGCTAGGATGCGTGGGAGGCCCGTGGTTTCGAAGGATACTTTGGCACATTCCAATCCTTTAATCATCAAGACTCAAAATCCGTCTCATGAGAATCTTCTGGGTTATGGTTACCGTTGGGGGACGCCTCAACGTCAGAACCTATTCCTGAGAATATAGAGCTCTATGAAACTTACACTAGTGTACATGAGACGTGGGATAGAAACTCCATCAGAATTGATGATGTAGTTGCGTATTTTATTGCGCATGAGTTTTTGAGTCAGATGATATCGAACCACGCTCCGTTGATGAATGAATGCCAACGTAGAGAGTTTTTGGCCTAAATGGAAAGATGCGATCCAGGTTAAGATGGATTCTCTAACGAAGAGGAAGGTTTTCGAGCTAGAGATGCCAACACCTCCTAACATAAAACCTGTTGACTAATGGGTCTTCGTTAGAAAGCGTGATGAGAAAAAGAGATGGTAATCTCGCCTTATGGCGCAAGGCTTCTCACAAAACGCCCTGGAATCGACTACGATGAGACATATTCTCTCGTAATGGATGTCATTGCACTCCACTACCCTGTCAGTTTGGTAGTTTCCGAATAACTGAACATGTAGCTTACAAATGTGGTCACTACGTATCTCTATAGGGATCTAGATACGGAATATACATGAAGGTTCATGGTGAACTTGATTTACCCAAGTCAAGTGGCTCTAGACCATGGAGCGCGTTTACAAAGAGGTTGAAACGCTCACTAAAGTGACTACTTGATTGGGAAGGGATATGCCCACGCGTTTCTATGACAAGTTTCAGATTCTATCGCGGTTCATGTTGGACATGATCTTCATTAGAAGCCCTTAAAGAGTTAAGGGAAACCGTTGAACACTTGAAATCCGAGTTTGAGATGAAGGATTTTGGGAGAACACGATTATGTCTCGGTTTGGAACTTGAGCATCGTGTCGATAGATGCTTAGGCATTTTGACAAGGTCAAACCTTCAAGCACCCCCATGATCGTCCGTAGTCTTGATCCTGAAAAGGATCCTCTTCGTCAAAAGGATGATGACGAAGATGTGCTAGAGGCAGAAGTGCCTTACTTAGTACAATAGGCGCATTATTGTACTTATCTAAATGCACAAGACCGGACATCTCATATGTCGTGAACTTGTTAGCTAGATATAGCTCTGCGCCAACGCGACGCCATTAGATTGGTGTAAAAGATATCTTTCGATACTTGAGATGTATGAATGATATGGGCTTGTTCTATCCCTATAGAGAGATGATGGATTCGGACCCATCACACACCAGAAACGCCGCCAACGCTGGCCTGCGTTCTCTATCCCCATTCCAAGACGACATGTGTTTTGGAAGGTTTTGCTGATGTTGGGTATCTGTCTGACCCACACAATGGTCATTCCCAATCCGGTTAAGTGTTCACCATGGGAAAAGACCGTGATATCTTGGAGGTCTACATAATAGACCCTAGTCGCTATATTTTCGAACAGTGCAGAGATCATTGCTCTTCACAAAGTGGTTAGTGAATGTATATGGATTGGATCCATAATTACGCATGTTCGAACAATTGTGGTTTGAAGTCTACCACAGATGAGCCTACGAGCATTTATGATAATGCTACTTGTTTTGAACAAATGAGGCAAGGCTACATCAAAAGCGACAACACCAAGCATAATCAGCAACAACAGACACTCCTCGAGATCAAAGTGAACTAGGTTCGATCTGAGGACAGTGAGGCAGACATGTTTACTAAGTCATTGCCCAATACCACGTTCGAGAAACATGTGGCAAGAATTGGCTTGCGGAAATTATCTGAACTCCCATGATCGTAGTCATCAGGGGGAGGCGCAGACATCAGGGGGAGATGTCTACATGTTTGTCTCGAATCGTGAAGGGTGTGTTGTGCTCTTTTTCCCCTTCGACCGAGGTTTTTTTGTCCCACGTTTTTGTTACTCGGCAAGGTTTTTAACGAGGCAACGAGAGAAGCACCGCGTTTGGGCAACACAAGGGGGAGTGTTGAAGGAAAACCTAATTTGTGTTTAGCCCAAACTCTAGGTTACTTGACCTAGTGGTAATATGATTTAATTAGAAGGATCTAGAATCCTAATCAATGTAGAATTACTTTCCTTGTATGATTGAGATTCTATGCATTGTAATCCTCTATATAAAAAGGCCCCTATTATCAATGAGAATACACAGCAAATTCCTCTCAAATTCAGTTTCTCTACAACAGATATATTTTAAATTTTGATTTTTGTTTTTTGTTTTAATTTTAAAGTGCCCTACTAATCTTAAAGTTCTGGCTCCGCCACTGTTACACTGCATGTATATCCCTACGAAACAATAACCTACAAGGGAACATACCCTCTGAGATTGGCCAATTGCAGCTCCTCCAAACTTTGGATCTTAGCAACAACAACTTCATCGGTAACATTCCAGACCAGATATCTAACCTACAGGACATGGAGATGTTGGATCTCTCCATGAACCATTTGTCTGGAAAGATGTCGATGCCCTTCACTAGTCTTCATTTCCTATCAAAATTCAACGTCTCGTACAATAATCTTGAAGGGCCAATACCATCAAGAACTCAGCTCCAAAGTTTCGTTGCTTTTGCATTTGAGGGGAATCTGAAACTGTGGTGCCCCACTTCCAAATAAGTGTCAGACAACTAAGGGCACTGATGCACCTAAGATGAACACCCAAGATGCAGACATGAAGGAGCATAAATTTCCATGGTTTTATGTTTCGGTTGCATTTGGGTTCATAATAGGATTTTGGGGAGTCCGTGGCCCTTTAGTGCTTATGACGAAGTGGAGGTACCTAGACAATGTACAAGACAGGTTCCGAGTGATGATTGCAACGCGCACGGCCAGAGTGAAGAGAAGGTTTATTAGAAGTTAGATAGTACTCTTATCGTAAGAATCATAATAAAATATTCCATAAATTTCCATTGACAAGCATGAGATTTACACATATTTATTCATAATCCATAAGATGTAAATCAGTGTCCGTAGTTGGCAAACAGAGGAAATAACAATACATTATTTCATTTTGTGGCTCCCAAAAAGAAATTGATACGGCATATATTTGCTTGTGTAGGCCACTTGTGAAGGGACCTTGAGAGCAACTAGCACAAAGTGATTGCAAGATAGAAACATCTGCACACCTTGTCCTTCTTCCAATTTCCGACTCCATCGACTTTTTTCTTTCCGCAACACCATCAAGGCAACTTCATGATAACTCCAAAGATTAGAATAATTTCGAATTGGCAATTAAATGAGATTTATATAGGTCATGGAGAAACAAGTCCAGCAGGGAGTAGTCCTCAATGGAGTGATTAGTTCGAGCCTAATCACACCAATGAAGATGATAGGTGACAAAAAGGGAATTTAACTTTGAACATGGGAATATGTCCTCCATTGTAAAGTTGAAGAATTTTCTCCAGACAGAAAACACACTGCTAAGAAGCTGCAGACTGTTCATACAAAAGCCTTCTACACACATCAAACAGCAACATGACATACAAGGTTTAGAGCTTAAAGATTGCACATTTGGTTTTCGTATGGTTCCAAAGGCATTAGGATCTACATGTGAATCTGTTCCCTTAAAAATGTGCTGATTATGCATGTGCTTAATGTTTATTGTAAAGGATCAATGACAATAATACAATTGAAGAACTATAGGCTCAAATTGCTGCTGAATGTTTCCTGGAGTAAACTTGGACAGATTTCAAGATTTTCACCAGTATAGGTCCACCATATGTTCAATCAAAAGGACAAAGGACATTGCATTATCATTCTATACTGAATGAACTAGTGATTCAGGCAACAATGAACAATAGTACAAAGAGCATAACAACAAACCAGAGATGATTTCACTGATCATTTAAATTTCCTATAGTAGACAGCACAGATGGGGACGATAACTTTTTTACTTTTATCTTTTGGAGGCTAAAAGTCAGGCTGATAACTTTCTTCCTTACCTGAACCCACCCACATGTGAGCAGTACATATGATTGACCTCAAGAATTAGACATAGATGGGAGTGATACAAGGTGAAAGAGGATTACAGAAAACTTTGCAATTTCACAGAAACATGCACATAGACATACATGATGCAAGTAAGAAACTTGAGATTCCAAACCTTCAGAAATGCAGGATTGGAGCAACACACCTACAAACTTCTCACGGATATTTTCTTTATCAAAGAGCAAGTTTTAGATTAAAAAAAATAATGGAAAAACTTCTTATTCATCATAAGCTCAGAAATATGGAAATCAAAGACATAGCATAGGTTCAACAAGATGATTTTAGCGAATAGTTCATCAGGCATCTCCTATTAAAATGACTATAAGAATCTTTTGATCCTTCAATTGTTGCTCTAATTAGCCTAAAAAACCAATCAAAAACGTTATCTTCCTTTTCCTTTGTTTGATACTATGATTTGGTTATCATCAAAATGGCATAAAAACTTCACACTTTTAAGTTCAATCACTTGGAAAAACAGAAATTTCCAAACTTTCAAAGTCCTTAACTAGCTAGGAATATGGACACAATTAAAACCTAGCTCATTCTTTATGTACAATAACAAATTCTCTACAAAGAGAAACTCAGTCTTTTATCCTCAACTTGAAGTAGAAGTAAATGTTGGCTGTGGTTTCTTTGTTAATTTGCCCAACTCTTCAAAGTAAAATTAGAAATCTCAGAAACACAGAATTCAGTCTTTCCCACAAAAAATCACCCATAAACAGTAGCGAATCAATGTCAAGTTCAATGCAAGATATGTACTACCCATGAATAAAAACTCTTTTAAGTCCTTCAACTTAACTAGGAATATGGACGTAATAAAAAACTTCTAAGCTGATTCTTTATGTACAATAACACATTCTCTACCAAAAGAAACTCAATCTTTACCCTTAACTTGAAGCAGAAGTAAATATTGGCTGTAGTTTTCAGCTTTGTTTGCCCAAACTAAAAGCAAAAGGAAACTCAGAAACAAAAAAAAAATCCAGTATTTCTCATATAATTCCATAAAAGCAGTAAAGGCATTATTTTTCTTTCGAAGCAAAAATCCAAATTTACCTCATTGACTCAACACTAGCTCCTCCTCGGCAAGCATTGCTCTTACAAACAGGAATATCCTCGAACTGTTTAGCAGGCAATTTCTCGGACAGAGCCCCAATGTAAAACTCAACTGAATCAGACCCTTGTTCCATATGTATCCCCTGTTACGTGAGCTGCTCAGCTCACCAACCTTGACAAAGAGATCTGCTCTATATCAGCATATCTCCACCATTGACAAAGTTGTCCATACTACATTAATGCCTTGACTTATTTGTCTGTACCTTAATGATGTATCAGTAAACTTCCAACTGTAATATTGGTAGGATAGTTATGGTAGCAGCTCTATAAGAGCAGAATTGTAAACATGTAAGAACGTGCTTGAATATACAGAAATACATTACCAGATTTGACACGGTATCAGAGCAGTTTCGCTCTTGAGACCGATAACCCATCTCTAGAAATCTAGATTACCCATACCCATATTCCGCTGCCAGAAATACCAAGAGAAGAACTCTGTTCTTCATCTTACCCAAGTACCCAGAAAATACCAGCACCAGAAACTCTAAACCATACCAGTACCAGACACAGAAGAACTGTGTTTCTTCATTTTTACCCAGAAAACATATCCATACCAATATCATACCCAGGAAGCTTGTTTCTTCCCCGTATCCATTCTCAGACAAAATCAATTGATCATAAACTGATCTTGATTATTTTCTGACCAAACCCAGATCATACCCATAACCCATAACCAAGTTTTCTGGTCAAGATCGAGCACAAACTCATACCCAGAAAACCAAGAACAATTTCGGTTCTTCAATATACTCAGTACCCATACTACTTGGGAAGACAATCAAAGACTCAAAGTACCTTGATTACTTTCTCACCATTCCCAGACCATACCCATTCCGGATCAGTCTTAGAGGTCCATTCTTTTTAGAAATTCCAAACTGATCGTGAAGCTGTTGCTTCATCAGGCCAGTGAAGATCGATCTAGTCTGACCACGAAGCAAATATACCCACCAGCTCAGATTGCAGCTAGCGCGAAACCCAGACTCAGATACCCACGACCTCCAGGCCGACCCGTTCACTGAGGCCCAAGCCAAATCCGGCCCTTCTAACTCTTTGAGTTACCAAGACCCAATCAGTTCTGACCCGACCAACTCCAATACCTAGCTGATTACAAAAGTTGGTCGAGAAAAGAAGGAAAAAAATCAAAGTAAATTAGATTAGAAATTTTATCCTTATAATGTCAAGCTTACAAGCTCAACACGATTAGGTCCATCTAATTATACCATGTCTAGGCCAAAGATCGAATAAGAGAAAGGTAACCGAAAGATTGGAAAGTGAGCATTGCTCCACCAAAATATTAATCATCCTTATCTGGTCACATTAAAAAGAGTTACAGAAAGGTTGCGCAATAGGCAACACCTAAGGATCAAATTCCTCTTCTCTTTACTTAGTAAGTACCGAACCATGGTTCTCGATGAATTACACACTTATTCAATCCACACATTAGCAACCAACTCCGAAGCATCTTCTCAATATAAAGGCGATCGTCATCCAATGATCATGGCCCTATTGCTCCAGAAAAATGGGATAGCACCAATTTTATTTCTTGGTCTAAACATGTTGAGTTGAACATCACTGCCCAATGCTGATACACATTTATGCAAGCGTACGTATCATCGTCAAGATAGGGAAATATTAAGCCCAAAGTTTATCATACCATGGGGATTAGTGGCTAACCCACAATCTTTGGGTAATCGGAACTAAAGTCACTATGCAAAGAAAAGAAAAACATTAAAATAAAATAAAAATAGTAATCTACGGCACTAAGCCTTAGCAATGCTTGGCTTTAATTTGCATCAAAAACCCAATCAAAACTAAGAACCTAGTGATGGATAATTACAATGAGATAGAATTTGTCACCGAAAATTGCAAATTGAGTTTCTAATAACTAAATTTTAAGAATTTAAATGAAAACTTTAACCAACAACTAAATGAAATAAAGGAAAATTCAATGCACAAATATGTTCTAAACAAGTGTCCTAGCCATAAATTAGAAAAGTGATTAGGTTTCTTAATTCGTTCTAGACATGCTCATCTACACATTCAAGAGTTAATCAAGCTCCTAATCATGCATCTAGGCCATATATTATAGAATATAACATATGCTAAACACAAAATTGAAAACCATTAAATCAAAACATATTTATTACATTAAATCCATGCTAGGGTTCAAACCTTAATTTCCTAATAGACTACTCACAACCCATTAACAAACCCACAACAAAATTCATCAAATCACAATACATTAAGAGAGTATAGAGTTGAGAAAAGAGAGAGAAACCAACACTAATCACAACAACACTAGAGAGTGAGCATCACTAGCTTGGAATTATACTTTCTCTATACCTAGCTAAACCCAAATTCTTGAAGAAGATGATGAAAATTGATTGGTGTGAGATACTTGTGGTCTCGATGGGTATAGGAGAAGAGAAAGAATGGTGGTGGTCTATTGTGGGAAGATGGGAATGAATGGGTTTGATGGGAAAGGGCAAAGCCGTTCCCTTTTACGTTGCGGCTCCCCCGTCTAAGAGGAAGGAAGAGGAATTTATATGGGTCATGTTGATCTGCTTCAACGAGAGGATGACAGGATAGATTGAATGGTGGCTGTGATTGCAAGAGAAAGAAAATGGATGGACTGGATATCAAGTCTCGGTCGAAGAGTAGATAGAAAGGTCACGTGGGCTAGGCCTTAATTGTGAGAACCATCGGCCACCATTTTCACTTTCTAGAGTGAATGAAGATGAGAAAAGAAAGCTTAATGCCATGTGTCAGGGGCCTATTAGATAAGCCAAACAATTAGAGCACGTGCATGCATGCTTAAAGACTTAATTAACTAAATAAGTCATTGATCAGTAAATTAAATCCCCCCCCCCCCCAATTCCATATTTAATTAAATGAATAATTAAATATCATGGATGGTTGGCTTCTCTCATTTGCTGCAATGATCATTGTTGACCAGAGCTGCTATTTCTTTTTATTCTCGAAAATTCCATTTTAGTTTCATTTTCGCATCATTTTGTCTTGTGAGCTGCTATTTCTTCTTATTCTCGAAAATTCCATTTTAGTTTCATTTTCGCATCATTTTGTCTTGTTTCAGCAATTCCGCTTATTTCCTATAAAATAAATAAATAAAAATAATTACATAATAATTGACTTGAGGACTAACCTAATTAGAGTGTTTTAGATATAATTATACACATAGAAATGCGTGTAATCAGATGCAAACTTGGATATCTCACTAGCAAAAAGAAATCCCCATCTAAAGAAGAAGATGAAGAGGGTTATGAAATATGGGTCGAATTAATGTAAGTGAATTGGATTATTCTATTCAACACATGACTTTTCTAAAGCTACTAGGAAATCAGAAGTTGCAAAGCATTAGGAGAGTATTTCTCCTACTTGTTCGGAGACTCAAGGGAAATAAATGAAGATTACAGAATCGTATCAAGGAGAGAAAAATCAAGGAAGATAACTCTCACTGATCTTAAGATAAAGGTGTCTTTTAATCCATATCATTTTGATGATTCTAAATTGATATGCATTGCTTTTAATTGATCTGAAAAAATCTCATTTGTTCAAAATTGCATATCCGATAGAGATTTGATCGCATGTTTGATTGCATACTCAAAACAGTTTAAAACCTTTCTATATTCTTCTTATTCGGTGATTAAGGAAAGATTTGATTAAGGGGGAGTCTTGCTCCTCTATAAAAGGTTTTGAATCTACATTTTATGTGTAGAGTTTTTGTGTGTTAGTTATTTTTGTTTTTGTGTGTTGCTTAGTCTTCACAGACTGATTTCTGGAAAAACTCTCCCTCATACTTACTTATTCATTTCACTGTATCCTTTCTCGTATATCCTATTTGAGATTAGTGTGTTCTTGATACAAGGTGAAAGGGAAAGATTGATTCTGTAAAGCTCACCTGACTTTGAGAGATTTGAGTTTGCAGTATAGGTTATTCAAATTGTATACAAGTTAGCGTTGTTGCTTGTAACGTGGTTGTGTTGAATACCACGACTTGTGATCTGTAAAAATTTGATTCATATTGGATTTGTTCCTCGTGTTGGCTACGTTAAAAGTCAAGCAGTGAAGTTTCCTCAGTGGTGAGGCTTACACTGCGTAAGCAATTCATGTGTTCTTCATTCTTGAGTAGTTTAATCACAGAACTTCGTTCACTACTTAAAACCATCTAGTTATATTATTCCATCTGGTGATTACATCGAAGAAGATAGCCTTGTTCAAGCATGGTTCCTTAACTCTATGCACAAGGATGTAAGAGGAAATTATGAAAGCTTAGAGATAGCTAAAGAAATTTGGGATGTTGTCAAAAACTACTTTTTCAGTAGCCCAAGATGATATAAGAAACTATGAACTGTAAATTGCTTCTATTTAGAATGGAGCTCCTCTTTATGGTTATTACAGCAATATATATGAAGAAGATAAGGCAGGAGCTTGACATATTGGATCCTCTCCAGCTCAAGGATGCAGATTCTATCACCTACAAGGCTAATAGCTAGGGTCACTAAGCACCGTGTCTTTCTTTTTGGCCAGGCTAGACCCTCGCCTTGATGGAGTCCGGAGTAGAATCCTAAACACCAAGCCGTTGCCTTTCATAGAAAAGGCTTATTCTCAAGTCAGTGTTGAGCATAATAGACTCCAAAAGATGATGTCTGACACAAAGTACGAATGATCTACCATGGTTGCTCAATACCGAGCACCGCATGTCCATAGCTTCTAGCCTTCTTTATCTACATCTCCTTGGAAAGCACCCTCTCAAGGACCCATGAAATGCACTCACTGCAAATCAACCAGGGATATGGTAGAGTCGTCGTAGAGACTTGTTTTCAATTACATGGCTTTCCAGACTGGTAGGAAAGTCACATTGCTAATCTCAAGAAAGCACAAGCAAAAGAAGTAGGAGAGAGAGCAAAATCATTTAAGCCTTCTAGCAATAAGAACCCAAAGAGCTATCGGCCCAAAGGCAAACCTCAAGCTCCCTCCAAATTACTTCACCAGACTTAAGTTCGAGTACAACTTCTGACAAACCTGCTCACGATGATCACTCTAGTAACTCCACTTTTGCCTTCATGACCACTTCAGGTACACCTTTCTCTTTGCTGTGGAGTAAGTCTGCCTTTAATTGGAAAGATTTATGGATAATTGATTCTGGTGCAACTGACCATATGACTAATAACTCTAGCAATATTCACCATTTAACTCCAGTTTGTCGATCTGGTGTAACTAATGCCAATGGCAATTCCTACCTCATTACTAGTGCTGGGTTTGTCACTCTTACAAAATCCATTACCCTTGATACTATGTTACTTGTTCCTTCCCTATCTCATAATCTCTTGTCTATCAAACAGATAACCATACGATTTTATTGTTGTGTAAGTTTTTACCTTTGGTGTTGTATATTCAGGACATCCTAACAAAGGAAACTATTGAGAAGGGGGGATTATAATACATGGAGATGATCACTGCTCGCAACCATAGTGTAAGTGAAGTGCATTAGATTCAGAAAAAAAAAATCCACAGATGAAGAACAAATCTGGTTATGGCATAAGAGGTTGGAATATCCATCATTTGGTTATCTCCAAACTCTCTTTCCTTTATTATTTCAGCACAATAGACCATCAGACTTTAAATATAACACTTGCATTTTAGGTAAGAGTCACCGTGTAAACTATCCTTTGAACTCAAATAAAAGTATTGCTCCATTTGATCTTATTCGCTCTAATGTTTGGGGGGCCTGTCCACCAACACCCTTTGGAAAAAAAAAATGGTATGTTTTATTCGTTGATGATTGCACCTGGATGAGTTGGATCTACTTGCTGCGAAATAAAAGTGAATTTTTTTTTTCAGTATTTCAAACTTTTCATGCTATGGTCCAAACTCAGTTCCAAACACCCATTAAAGTCCTTCATTCAGATAATGGTGGAGAATATGTGAACCATCTCTTTCACCAATATCTAGCTACCCAAAGCCCTCAACAAAATGGTGTGGAGGAACGAAAGAACCGCCACATTCTTGAAGTTGCTCGCTCCATGTTGATCGGAGCTCATATGCCAAAATATTTTTGGGGTGATGTCATCCTAACTACTGTCTACCTCATAAATAGACTTCCTACACAAGCCCTTCAGTCCACAGCCAAGGAAAACTGTCCACCACCACAAACACCAATTCAAGCCCTTGCCAGTCATTTACCTTTACCATTTATCCATGCCCTTGATTCAAAGATTTTTGGTTGTGTACATATCCTTTGAAACTAGATGACTAAGTTGGATGCTTGTGCTGAAAAATGTATCTTCATTGGTTATACTTCTACTCAGAAGGCATATCAGTGTTATAATTTCACTACTAAATGTACCCTTGTTTCCATGGATGTTACATTCTTTGAACATGATCTATATTTTTCCCCGAAGACCCCTCTTCAGGGGGAGAGTAAAGTAATATTGAGGAAGAGTAGTCTTTGAAGGATTGCTTGTGTCCCTTGGAACCCATGGATATTCAAGTACATAGAAATACTGGAGAAACATGAATTGAGCATGGAAATACTGAAAGGAGCAACTAGTTACCAACTTCAGAAACAGATTCTGAAATCCCTGAAAATGGAAATCAGCTGCCAACTCCAGAATCAGCAGTGGACAATAATTGGATGACCAGCCATGGGCAGCCCGTCCTGACCAACGCCACTTAGGGTCCAACACGTGTTTTTTTGGGCCCCTCTCTTTCTGTTCTCCTTCTTCCTCTCCTATTCCCCTTCTTTCTTCTCCATTCCTTATCGGCTGCTCACCTCGACCAAGCTGACCATCCCCAAATCTCATTCCTCCTCCTCCTTAATCTTCAACCCTTTCTCCACTCCTTATCGCCGGTTTCCAGCCACCACCACCGCACCCACCCTCTAATCAAAGTCTACACCCTGGATCGAGATATCTCCTTCCTTGTCTCTGGCAACGGCAAATCCTCCTCCGAGGTACTACCCTACTTTGCAGCAGTACTATGCTTGCTTCCTCCACCTCCATCCCCGTCATGAAGCACAGCGCCACCGATGGGATCGAGCGCATGTAGAAGACTTAATTGGCTTAGGGGGATATGTGTCTCCCACTTAGTGGTTATGGTTAGCGAGGTATCTTCCATTGCATATGCTGTCAACATTGTAAGTCAATTCATGCATGCACCAAGTGAAGATCACATGGAAGCGGTTCACAGAATTCTGAGGTATTTGAAGGAAAATCCAAGTAAAGGGATCATGTTTTTCAAGAATAACCACATCGAGATTGTAGGATATACAGATGTAGATTAGGCTGGTTCTATCACTGATAGAAGAGAAGTAAGAAGCAAAAAGTGGTTGCTAGATCCAGTGCAGAAGCTAAGTATAGAGGAATGGCTCAAGGAGTATGCGAACAATTATGGCTTCGTCATTTAATGAAGGACTTGGGATTCAAATGCAAGTATCCTATGAATTTGTATTGTGACAATAAAGCAGCCATTTATATAGCACACAATTCAGTTCAACATGATAGAACTAAACATGTTGAAGTTGATCGACATTCATCAAGGAAAGTTAGAGTCAAAAATCATTAACATGCTGCATGTACCTACTGAAGATCAACTTGCAGATATTCTGACCAAAGCTGTTTCTGAAAAAGTGTTCCACAGCTCACTAGAGAAGTTGGGTATGCGAGACATCTATTCCCCAACTTGAGGGGGAGTGTTATGTGAGCTGCTTAGCACACCAACCTTGACAAAAAGATCTGCTCTATATCAGCATATCTCCACCATTGACAAAGTTGTCCATGCTCCATTAATGCCTTGACTTATTTATCTGTACTGTCATAATGAATCAGTAAGCTTTCAACTATAATGGTATGATAGTTATGTGACTTGGTTCATAAACTCTCGCAAGCGTACGAATCGTGTCAAGTAAGGGAAGTATTTAGACCTTAGTTTATCGTACCTCGGGGATTAGGTGTTGGACCAAATCAAGATAATTGGCGGTAGGATACTAAAAGCACACAAGAAAAAATAAAAACTATAAACAATCAAGGCACCAAGCCTATTCAAAGCCACTAACTTGTAGCCTCAAGGTGAATATGCACAAATGAGTCAATGGATTCAATGATTGAGAGTTGATTTGAACTTAACAAAAATAATAAAATGCAAAGTGATTAATAAAAATTCAAGGAAATTAAACTAGAAAAGTGTGTCCTTGAACTTAATTCTTCTTTTCTTCACACAACTTAATTCTTCTTTTTTCTCTTTTTTTTTCTTTTCCTTGAACTTTCTTTCTATTTTCACAAACTTTCTTCTTCTTCTTCCTTTTTTTTTTTTTTTGATGACTTTCTTGTCTATCTAAAATCACTCACCCCCACACTTATTCTTTTGTAACCTCACACTTTTGACTTTTTCTTTCTTTTGAAGCACTTAAACATAAAGTCATTCTCTCGAATCGCTTCACCAACTACCATGGAGGGGTAGGATAAAAGTGTAAAGGCTAGGTAGGAATTTGTGGTGGTAATGAACAAAAAGGCTAAATTATATAAATAGGCTCAAAGTGGCAATCTAGTGGTAAATATTTTTGGGCACATGCTTCTTTGGCCATGATGGTATATAGTCCTAATGCCTCCATCCTTTCTATCATGTCGCAAGCTAAAAGCAGCTTCGAGAGGTCTCAAGCGAGTTCTAGATACGCAATGTCATGAAATTGTACACACATGAAAGAAAAAGTGAATGAACAATGCATACACTATGGATATTAGGCTCAAAAGCTCACAAATAAGGCATGCAAGTTAATCGAATAATCTATATGCTTCTCTAATTATGATGAACCAACCTAACCATAGGCTATGTGCACACATATAGTCAAGCATAGATCACATATACACTCAATCACAAAACAAATTCAAAGTCCTATATCATGCTCAATCTATCCACAATCACAACAAGCTAAGTCCATGTCTCGTCATTGGGGTTGGAAAAGGCATTAACCACTAAAATATAATTACATAAAGCTAATCTAATTTTTTTTTTTATAGGCGCCCGAGCCCTCACCCCCACACTTAAAACCAACATTATCCTCAATGTTGTAAAGTGAGCTCGAAAGCTAAATCCGTGTTGGAGTTAGGCATGAGAGTGAAGTCCGGGCGAATGCACAAAAATTAATTATGAAAATGAAAATCTAAATGCGGATAAAAGATACGAAAACCCCCTTTGTTGACCCTCCATTGCTCACGACCTTCGGAGAAGACTAAAATAAGACACCAACTTCAAGGCACAAGGCCTTGACTTCCTTAACGTATGCTCCATAATCGCTCTAGGTGCTCATGAAAAGATCAACTCCATTGAGAAATGTGTAGTGTCCAATAGCAATGCGTCACAAATAGCCCACTAAGGAATAAGGACAAGGGTCCTCCATTAAGCACATGGCCTTGACCACCTCCAACACACCTCACAACAGCCCTATAATGACCTCCATTGAAGAATTGAAGTGCAAGAAGTCCAACCACCCCGAGTGAACACAAACTAGTGAGTGTAGAAAGCTTCCAGCAATGACCTTTATATCTTCAAATGCCCATATCTCAAACTCAGAAAGAGATAAATACGTGAGACCACTTGGAATGGAAAGTAGACTCAGAGAGCTTTCTATCCATATAAAGCGAGCTACTTATCTCCAACTGAGATGAAAACCAAAACTGGTCAAAATTGCCAATATGTCATGAAGACTTCTTCTGACCCTCAGTCACCAACACAGAAATATCTGAAGTTCCAGAGGTGAAAAGAGGGTGAGACCAACTGGATATAAAACTAGACTCATGAAGCTACCTTCAGTTAAAATTTCACTTAAAGATCAATAATGAGTCAAAAATCGTTGGCCTCCAAACTCACTGATCTGTTCTGCAGTTTCTGCTGTGCCCTGCTTCTGACCTCTGTTACTTGGAGCACTATATCTGAAGCTATGAAGGTTCAAATCAAAAACTGTTTCTCCTGTATATAGAAGACATATGAAGACACATCTCTGAAAAATTTTAGCTCCAAATTGCTTGGGATGTAGAAGGTGTAGCTTCCCAAAGTGACTCTACAGTAGCTGTCTCTGTTCTGTGTTCCAGTGACTGAAAGTGGTTCAAATTTTGGCACAAGATAGTAGACATATAGAAGAATAGCTCCAAAAAATTTCAGCTCAAAATAGCATGTAGAATGGAATCTATAGTCACCCAAATTCAACTGAATTTTCAGGATAGAAACTGCTCACTACCAAATTCATTCTTTCTTTCACACTTCCAACTCCGAACACCTCCCATCCTCCCAAAAATATGGCCAAATAGCCTTATTGAAGCAAAATAAACCAGGAAATTTCAAAACCACCTAGGGTTGCCTCCCTAGAAGCGCTTGTTTTTAAAGACCCCAAGCCGGTCTATAGAACATGATCGTTGTCAAGGTGGATACTTCTCAAGTACGACCACCCTATTGTTTGGGGCTAAAGGACTCCTTGATGTATCATAGAGGCAAGACCAAGAACTACTTATGAATATTCCAAATGGCAAGCAAAAGTGTAGATTCTTAATTTTCCTCTTCTTCTCAATTTTTCTTCTAGGAGCCAATATACTTGCCTTCTCATTCTCAAGTGGTATAGAAATAATGCTCTTACAAACAATAGGTGGTAGAAGCTCCCGAGAGTGATGGGAAAGGTTAAGTGTAAGTGCTCCACTTCCTTTCCAATCCATCACCTCATTGTAGAAACATTGACCACTAAATGGTGGATTGGGAGGTAAAAATACCTTGATCCCAATCCTCGCATTAAGAACATAAGTGCTCAATATTCTACAATCCACCTTGGGAAGCTCATGATGGATCTCCATGGATGTGGGAGGAGAGAAAGTCCTTGGCTCTTCAATTTCTTCATCATCACAAGCTAGTGAAAGACTCTCTTCCTCCATGGGAATATCGACCTCAACGATTAAGGGATCATGGTGTAAGTCTTCAAGCTCTACATCTTCCTCACTAGAAAAGCTATCCTCTTCTTCATAATCAACTTCATATACCTCCTCTTCATTGTGAAGATTAGATTTCCAATATTGCACCGGTTCCTCCGAAGTGTAGTCTCTCATCCCACTTGCATTGAAACTTTCATGACCAACCTCAATTTCTTGTACATCAACATCACTATCATCATTTTCAACTTGCATAAAGGATTCTTGCTCAAGATGCTCGATATACACTTCTTCTCTTGAAATAGGCTCCACTTGGTCAAAGAAAGATTCATGCTCATAAATGGTGAAGGGGGGCTCTTGTGCAAGACTAGCCTTAAGTTGCTCATTGGAATGTATAAGCATCTCTTGAGAAGCTTGCAATCTAGCTTGGGAGGCTTGCAAGAGAGCTTGAGAAGCTTGCAATTGAGCTAGTAGTCCTTCAACGAATTCCTTCCTAGGCTCATAAGCTTGATAACCTCCACCATATAAACTTTCTTGCTCATATCTCCACGGGTCTTCCCATCCATAGTTCCACCGATCCATAGTTCAATGTGAGAAAAATATATGCCTATGAGTTTCCACAAGTGAGATTAGTAACCAAAAAAATTAGAAAATACAAAATTAGAAAGTAAGCAAACAAAATAAACAACAAATTTTTTTTTTTTTTTTTAATAAGGAAACAAAAATATGCTAATGTGACCTAAAGAACCAATTCACCAAGGGATTAAGGCTATTAAACCCTAATCCCCGGCAACGGCGCCATTGACTTGGATACACATTTACGCAAGCGTACGTATCATTGTCAAAATAGGGAAATATTATGCCCAAAGTTTATCGTACCACGGGGATTAGTGGCTAACCCACAATCCTTGGGTGGTCGGAACTAAAGTCACTAAGCAAACAAAATAAAAATAAAGTGAATAAAAAGGCTAATCTAAGGCACCAAGCCTTAATAATGCTCGGCTTTGGTTTTCACCAAAGCCTAATCAAAACTAAGAGCCTAGTGGTGAATATGCACAAATGAGTCGAAATTTGTAGGGGGTTTTGAATTAGGAATCAACTAAATTAAACGCAACCGAAAAATAAACTAAACAACTAATTAACGAACTAGAAAATTAAATTTGGGTTTTCAAATTAATGGAAACATGGGAGTGTCGGGTGATTCACACTAACTCTCTTGCAAATATCAATGCCAATTTTACAAATGCATGCATTTCCTATATGTGTCAAGTCCCGTATCTAGTACCGGTCAAGGCTACTAAACCAATTATCCTTTCGGTGTATCGATTATGCCGGTTAGGGCCACAATCAACTCTCTAATTTAGGCATTACGCCGGTTAAGGCCGCAATATCTAAAATTAGAGGCCTAGAGTGCAAGATAATAGAGACCCAAGCAAGCTTAGCTACAATTAAGCTAGCTAATGGTTACCACACTTAAATCCTAGATGCCACAAGACCAATAAGTTGTCAATTTATCAATCTATTCATCACAATTGCCCACAACATAATTCCAAAGGTTGACAAAGCCTAGAAACATGCTTCTAAGGATCAATACATTCGGATTTAAAGCATACACAATGGAAATTGCATTTATTAAAATTAAAGCATCAATATTTATACAAGATGAGTTAGGGCTTCACAACCCTAACTCCCAACAAAAAAATTACTCACAACCCAATCATAGACATCAAAATTATAAAATTCAAATAGAAAAGAGTAGAGATGTGTAGGAGAAAACAAGAAAAATCATAAATAGCTAAAAAGCTAGCATGACTAGTCTTGAATTACAACTCCCACAAAATACCCAAGTCTTGAATCTTGTAGAGGTTGAGTCCTTTGATAAATCCTTGAAGTTTTGGGTGAGTAAATCCTTTAAATCCCTAAAATAAAACTAAAGAAAAGAGGAAAAATGGAGTAGAAGGAGGAGAGAGGCAGCCCAAAAAGGGCTGCCTCTGTTTTTGGTGTGGCTGCGGCTACTGTTCTGTGGTTGCCCCCAGAGGAGAATAGGTCGTGGGATATATATCTTCAAGAGAGAGGAGGGAAAAGGTTGGATGAGTGGCTGATGTTGGTTCAGAAAAAGGGTCAGGGACACGTGGCTGGGAGAGATTTGAAGGATGAAGTCTGGGTTGCAGGGAAAAATAAGAGAGAAGGTAGAGAAAGTGGTCTGCCACGTTTTAGCCTTTAATTGGCTCAAGTTGAACAACTTAATTAAACATAAAACGTGAATATGGCTATGGGATGTGGCTGACATGATTAATTAATCATAAGGGCAAATGGATGTGGTCTAGCACATGGTGGTGGTGGTGAGAGAAAAGCCACACTAACATCAGAAGCCAAACACACGTGCACCATTTCCTTATTGGTTTAATCAATCAATCATGATTGATTAATTAAACAATAACCCTTTATATATATAAATATATATATATATAAATATATATATATATATATATTTTCCTTCTCTCCTCATAATTTCAAGTGCATGGCCACAATTATGAATAATTTCATTCAGCTCCTTTTCTGACTTTGACCGTGGTTGACCGCATCAATAATTTCATTTTTTTCTCGAAAACTCCAATTTCGCACATGGTGGTGAGAGAAAGCCACACTACATCAGAAGCCAAACACACGTGCACCATTTCCTTATTGGTTTAATCAATCAATCATGATTGATTAATTAAACAATAACCCTTTATATATATAAATATATATATATATATATAAATATATATATATATATATATATTTTCCTTCTCTCCTCATAATTTCAAGTGCATGGCCACAATTATGAATAATTTCATTCAGCTCCTTTTCTGACTTTGACCGTGGTTGACCGCATCAATAATTTCATTTTTTTCTCGAAAACTCCAATTTCGCAATATATTCTCCCATTTCTGCAATTCCGCTTATTTTCTACACAGTAAATAAAAATAGATTAATTACATATTAATTGACATGAGGATTTGCTTATTTATAGTGTTTTAAATATAATTACACGCATATAAATACGTATTATCACTACTCTTGTTCAAGGGTCGTAGGAACTCACTTGGCATGAACTATAGCCGGTTCAAGGGTCTCTAATTCACATCAAGAGGCCTAAAGATCAAGGAATTAGACTACTAAGCGACCCACCCGCGCATTCACGCAACGGGTGTAAATCACCATGCTTATAACCCCTCGAATACGAAATTGAAGGTTTCTAGCTTAGGAATTAAAGGGGGTCAAGCCTCTAACTCCATCCTAGACATGCTCAAAATACACACCTAGAGTTGACTAAGCTCCTAGATATGCATTTTAACCCAACAAAAATAGATATAAGCATCCATCATATGAAAATCGCATCATTACATTAAAATAATACATAATTTAAAGAGGAACAAAGTAAAGAGAAGTAGGAGTAACAAGACAAGCCACAAATTATTATAAAGCAATTATGGCTAGCCTTGATTTATGGCTCCTCACTTTTACCCAAATTTAATGGTGATGAAATTCTTGATGTTTGAGTTTCCCCTTTGGAATTTTGTGAAATTAATGAGAAGATGGAATTTTAGTAAGGTGGATGTTGATGAGGTGAATTTTGGTGAGGTAGATCTTGGTGAGGTGAAGAAAAGATGAGAGAGGAATTTTGGTGAGGTATATCTTGATGAGGTGAAGAAAAGATAAGAAGAAGGAATTTTGGTGAGGTGAATCTTGATGAGGAGAGAAAATTTGTGAAGAGGTGTGTAGAAGGAAATGAGGTCTGATGAAGGAAAATGGGAATTGGAATGAATTCTGGGCGTGAGAGAGGAAGAAGAGAGGAAATGGGGGTAATTATACATGTGGCTGCTGAGAGGATGATGGATAATTGGATGGGATCCCCTTGTATTTGTGGCAGCAGTTGAAGAAAAGAATGGGCCGTGCACTGCACGTGAGGAAAAGAAAAGGGATAGTTCCTTTAATCAACTAATGAATGCATGTTGACGTCATCATGATATCATAACTTCTTCTTCTTCTTTTCTTTTCCTTTTCTTTTTTTCTTTCTTTCTTTTCTTCCTCAATGCACTTCCACACGTACTCTCGGAGGCAATTGAATTCCGCTCTCTTGATGGAGTTGACCACGGTTGACCCGCATCGACTATTTCATTTTTTTGTCAGAAACTCCAATTTGCTCCATTTCGTACCAATTTCTCTTGTTTCTGCACAATTCCGCTGATTTTCTACAAAAATAATAAAAATTGATTAATTACATATTAATTGACATAAGGATGAGCTTAATTTTAGTATTTTAGATATAATTATATGCATAGAAATGCGTGTAATTATTATGGTAGCAGTTGTATAAGAGCAGGATTGTAAATATGTAAGAATGTGCTTGAATATACAAAGATACATTACCAGATCAACATCCCCATCACGGTAACCCAAATAAATAGCTTCTTGGCTGGAATCCCTGACACATCGGAAATAGAGCTGAAACTCAGCTTTCCTTTAATGTTCTTTTTGTAGTACACCAACCGATCACAGTGAACAATTGAACATAACATGGGTTCAACTGATCAAGGCACAGTTTTCTCATAATAATTATACCTTTTTAAAAGAAAAATTCTTTTCTTTATTTTTTATCTTTTTCAATTTTGAGGCTATGTACTCTCTAAGTTAACAGTGACCAGTAGCAGATAATTATATGAGCACAGGAAGACAAGCTGACATATGCAATTTTACACGAAATCAGGAAAAGAAAGGTCTCTGTCACAAAACTTGGCTATAAATATGGGCCAAAATATCTTCTATAATTTGTCTATATGAAAATGATACCGATCTTTCTTAATGCCGGTCAGACTGGGTTATGGACTTATGTGGTCATCAATTAATTTGGCAATGCTGATCGACCTCGTTTTAGTTCAATATAAATACAAACATGAGTGAAATCTGATCTAGACAGCGAACAAACTTGCTAGTGAAGCTTTATCACCAAATGGCTAATGCATTCCCTTCCTTCTTGCTCTTGATATTCTTTTCCAATATCATATTTCAAAACATACATGCTTGCAACCAAAAAGAACGCAGCTCTCTGCTTTTTTTAGCTCTCACTCTGTCTTCTCCTCAGTTGAATTGGACTTCCGCTGATTGTTGCAATTGGGAGGGCATCACATGTAATCAGGGTGGTTGGATCACCCATTTGCAGTTACCTTCCAAAGGACTTAAACTCAATGAAGGTATTTTTCCATCATCATCACTTGGAAATCTCACACATCTCACCCACTTGAATCTGTCCCACAATTCACTTTATGGTTCTCTAGATCAAACTGAACTCCTCTTGTCCTTGAATGATCTTGAAATCCTAGATTTGAGCTATAACCTTCTTTTTGGAGTGTTACCATCTTCTCTACCATCCAGTCATATTCGGATGGTGGATCTTTCCAGCAATCGTTTACATGGTGCAGTTCCATCTTCTTTTTTCCAACAAGCTTGGAATTTGACTAGTTTCAATGTCAGTAACAACACCTTTTCAGGTCCTTTCCCATCCTCTATTTGTCGTCCTTCTTCCTCGTTACAACACCTTGATTTTTCCTTCAATAATTTCACTGGTAGTATATCTTCTGGATTGGGGAAGTGTTCCAAACTGCAGGTCTTCCGAGCTGGTAACAATTACCTGTCAGGATCGCTTCCTGAGGATATGTTTAATTCTACCACACTTGAAGAGATTTCACTACCTCTAAATTCATTGTATGGAGCAGTGAGTGATAGAATTTCCAACCTCACCAACCTTACAACCCTTGACCTCTCCTATAACCAATTGAGTGGTGTGCTCCCTCTCCATCTTGGGAAGCTCTCCAAGTTGAAACACATACTCCTTGATTTCAACCATCTGGAAGGTTCATTTCCCCTATCTTTGATGAATTCCACGAACCTTGTAGAACTTCGTCTGGGATCCAACAACTTCAAAGGCGATATTTCCATGCTTAATTTCTCCAGGCTTGGTCAACTTGGTAAACTTGACATGCGGAAAAATAACTTCACTGGTATCTTGCTAATAAGCCTATACTCATGCAAGTCCTTGACAGCAATTCGATTGAACTATAATAATCTAGAGGTTCAAAAATAACCTGAAATTCTTTCCTTGAAATACTTGTCCTTCCTCTCACTTGGTTGGAACAAACACCTGACCAATGTGACAGGGGTAATGAAGATACTGATGGGTTGCAAACGTCTTGTAGTCCTTTCCTTGGCATCTAGTTTTTTGGGTGAGGAAATGCCGAACGGTGTTGAAATGGCAGATTTTAATGGATTTCAAAATCTTCGACTTTTAGATTTGAGTTCATGTAACCTTAGTGGTATAATTCCTACATGGCTATCGAAGCTGAAAAAGTTACAGGTCTTGGATCTGAGTCACAACAGAATCACTGGCTTAATTCCAAGTTGGCTGGGGACTCTTCCAAGGCTGCAAACTTTAACAATGCACTTCAACCAACTTTCTGGAGAATTTCCAAAGGAATTGTGCACACTACCTATGTTAGTATCTGGACAAACTGCAGCTCAAGTAGGTCATATTTATCTTGAACTGCCTATCTACTTCCGTCCTAGTGCTGATGCAAAACCTTTGCAGTACAATTATATATTTTATACCCCATTTATATACCTAAGTCACAATTGCCTTAGCAGGAATATACCTATTGAGATTGGCCAATTGCAGCTTCTCCGACTGCTGGATCTTAGTGCTAACAACTTCTCCAGCAACATTCCAGACCAAATATCTAACATGAAGTACATTGAGATACTGGATCTCTCCATGAACCATTTGTCTGGAAAACTCCCAGCATCATTCACAAGTCTTAATTTCTTATCAAGTTTCAATCTCTCGTACAATAATCTTGGAGGACCAATACCATCAAGCACTCAACTCCAAAGTTTCAATGCTTCTGCATTTGAGGGGAATCTGAAACTTTGTGGTGCCCCACTGCCAAATAAGTGTCAGACAACAAAGGCTGTTGATGCACCTGATATGAGCACCCAAGATGCAGACACCAAGGAGCATCAAATTCCATGGTTTTATGTTTTTGTAACACTTGGGTTCTGTTGAAACCGAAAAAAAAAATTCAAGAGCCCATAGAAAAATTTCCGTAAAGGAAAAAGTGTAAAAGAAGCACGTTGCTTCTAGAAGTTTATTTTAACTTTATCTACTATTGGGTTACTCTAGCTCTGTTCAAATTCTACAAAGGAGAGAAAGTAGAGCAATACAACAATTAATGAAGTTGAAGGGTACACGTTCAGCAGAAGAAAGGTAGAGTTATTGATGCCAAATTAATCACAAACTCTCAGCCTTGATATGTTTGAGTCCAACTCCATCACTATCACGTCATCTTGGCAAACCCAAGTTGCCTATATATAAAGAGCGACTCTACAGCCAAAAGAAAAGGGGGGACGGAGGAAGGAACACAGCAGCTTGAGAAGGACCGTGAGAAGAGAGACAGCAGGCTAGGAGCGGAAGAAAGCAAGAAAGAAGAGGAAGAAAGCAAGAAAGAAGAGGGTGAGACTTCCACCGATCTGCACCTTTTCCTTTGCTGTTCTCAAATGATGCAGGCTTCCATTGATATCGAGCTCCGACACGGCGTGCCTTAGGGTGCCGATTGTCGTCGAGCTCCGGCGCGGCGTGCCCTAGGGTGCCGAAATTGTCTTCAAAGCTCCAGTGGCGGTACTTTAGAGTACCAATACTGTTTCAGAGCTGCACGACGTTGTATCATCCTCAAATTCTGGCGACGGCTTGTCTTTTGAAGTCCCAGCAGCAAGCCTTGCTCTCAAGTTCCAGCAGCGCCCAAAAGTGCTCTGCTCAAGTTTGCAAGGAATGTCAAACATGCAAGTTGAGCTCGACTCTCTCATCCTCACTGACAGCAAAGAAAAAAGAAAGCAACAAGCTTCCCTGTCAAACTATTCTAACAAAAACATCCGAGCAAAGAGAGTCCTTGAAACTTTGAGTCAGCTGCTCTCAAAACTCAAAGAAAGCTTGGATGGTTTTCTCTTCAACTAGAATGAAAGAACGAAGGGAAAACAAAAAAATTAACCGTGCAGTTCGACACTTCGACTTACCCACTGGAAAGTGGTTCACTTCATTAAAACAAACAAGGATATAAAGAAACTTGAGTAGTTGTTCTTCAGTAAGATGACAAAATCACCTCTTGGAATGTCACTTAATGGAGCATGATCACGTGATCAAGTTTTCTCCAACACCAAGGACAAAACTCAAATAAAAGAAAAAGCATGTTAAAGAAGACAATAATTAAGCTTCGCGGTGTGTGTTGCAGATTAATCATGAAAGTTCAATAAAGGTGGCTTTTCTCTTTGCATGAGACAAAATGGAACAAGGTCTGCTCTGTAGTTTCTAACACACGCATTTCAATGTGAACACAAATGCAAGTCCCAACATGTTCTTCTTCAATGACAACTGCAATCAAGGGGATAGAACTCGAGATAGCAGTTTCGATGATTCAAGGCTCAAAATTGGGTGATTAAAGTAAATTCGGTCTCACCCACAAATCGCTGGAGTCTTTGAATATCAACTAAATGGGGTTTTACCCCAGATTTCCTAAATCCGGCGCATGTCATTGAAATTTCTCCTATGAAGAAGCCAAGTCGCGACTTTGCCTTCCAACCGTGCTTTGTTCATCTCCAATTCATCCTCAAGACAGGCTCGTAAAAGAAAAGAAGCGGAATAGCTGGGGACAAAAGGAAAATAAGAAAGGGATGAAAATAAAAGCATGGGAGAAGAAAATAAAAATAGTAGCTGGGTGTCCTTATCAAATTGGGTCTCCGATAAACTTCTCACGGGTGCGGGTGTCCATAATAAATTTGGTGCCTGAGGAGAAAGAGGCTTCATGGGTGTCACCGAGTTCAAGATGAATACTGCGAAACGCGACTTGGTGTTCACTTGGCATCGTGGGTGTCCAAATAAAATTTATCCGGACATTGGTTCCGTGACAAATACTTCGAAACCCAAAATAAAATTTCTTTTGGTACAAAACCAGGAAAGCTCAAAGCCATAGCATATTAGTGTATGAACTACAATGGTTTGATCCCTTCATAGGGTATGTAGGCAATCTAGCGACCCACTAGATGCAACCACAAATTCAAATCGAATCCCTGACTCCACCAGTCAAATTCACCCAAACACCAGAAAAATCAAATCATTTCCAAATCACTCAAAAGCAAATTCAAGGGCTCTAAACCCCCACAATATCTCAAACACAAATCCAAAAATAAATGGGTCATCTACCCATCTAAATCCCAAATCCTGGAACTACATGTGGTTTGATCCCACAAAGGGTATGTAGGCAATCTAGAACCAAATCTATCTAGATGCAACCGCGTCCTAAACACCAAATCGAATCTCTGGTCCACTCAAACCAAATTCCACTACTACAAAATATGCATCACACAACAGTGTATAACTGTTGTCCCAAGAGTAAAGTTCTGTCGTCTATCTCGGTGTTGTGTGATTACAATACTCAGACGACGGTGAATCACCATTGTGTGTCGATCATAGGGACAACGCAGAAGATAGAACCGTTATCCCAAATATGTGCATGCCAATGCCAGAAATTGGATGCGCGGCATGCACCGCATCCAATTTGTTGTTTCAATGGCTACTCACACAACAGAATTAAGTTTCCAACTGATGTTGGTTGCCTAATCAGACAACAGAAATATTATGAACTGTTGTTGGATGATCTTTACCACAACAGATATTTGTATATAACTGTTGTGTGATAGTTGTAATTATATTTGTGGCCAACCAATGGCTGTTGTATGTGAGAGATTAAGTTTGAATTTTGCACCAATTGTACAACACAATGGTTCTATACTGTTGTGTGATTCAACAATAGGACAACTGCTTTATGTTTTTTCTGTTGTGTGATTCACAACAAACACATACTCATACAACCTAATTTACGAAATGTCGTTTATTCATTATCGATTATTTGCCTAAAATATTTTTGCACAAAAATAATGCTCCATATATATTTTCATAGAAACAATGCTCCAATATATTTGTCAATCATCCATACATTCAAGTTTCTAGACCATAAAACCAATAAAGAAAGCATTGTAGCTGGTTTAACATAGCAACATTCTAGCTAACAATTTCAAAAAATGAAAAACAGCAAAAGCTGATATAATATATACTTAACATGCACATATGTAGCTGCTTCATATATGGCTCCTACGTAGAAAGGTCCACTGCTTTCCAATTGCTCAATCACTACATCCATGTCATGCGATGCTTCTCGAGTTTCTTCTTGTCTTCCTGTCCATGAATCACTGACCATTATCTCATGTATCAAAACATAATTAGGGACTAACAAGACTGAGAGAAGGTACACTTAATCAATCAGTCATACACCGAATTGAGAGAAAAAACTTATGAGTTCATTAGATATTTATGACTCAATTCGAGAACATGCAATCTATCATACAAAGTGCTATCAGAATTGGTTGATATGATAGGATATGCAGCAAGAATAAATCTACTGAGATGTAGATACTTACTGGAATACATGCTAGTAACAACTTTCATTATCACCAATTAAAATTGACTGCCTAAGTTCATAAACATGCTTTCTCTGCACTTGGAAAAAGGAATAGAACAACTTCATGAGCAAGAAAGCACAACTCATAAACCTGTTGATCCAATTTATAGATTTTCTCTCTTTTTTTCTCGTTCAATTTATGCACACATTAGCATACAAGATGCTTTATTTATAGAATGCTAACTAATTATATAGATCTCCCTGATTTAGTAGTTTTTTCACTTAGTCAACATAACTGGTGGTTTCTCCTCAGGGAAGTACAAGAATCACAAAGTCTATACTGCTGGTCAATGAAAAAAATTTCAAACCTAAATAACTGTGATTATAGTAAGCACATGGTACTACAAAAAAGACATTATTTCCAATCGTACCTCCAATACTTCATCAAACTCAACCAGACTCTTTCTTCAAGTATTTGATTTTATTATAAAACTGATATAGCAACAAGAAGTGAGAGCTTACCCTAAACCTTGTTTCTGCTCCACATATGACCAAATTTGCAGGCTTGTCATGTTAGATATATATTCGGGAATTGATCATGTTATATTGCAGCTTCTTAACATCCTGCAGTATAGAGCAAAATGCATAAGAAAAATGATTGTTATGAACTTCTGGATTATTCTAATTAGAAGATACCAAAACTATAAAGATGACTCACAATTATTGCATGTTTTTCATGTTCAACAAGTTTGGAAAAACTGAGCTCTCTCTGGTTAAGTCACTGATTACTCTGCCTCATAATAAGAAAGACAAAAGCCTATTTCAGTAATGATCTTTCAAAGCAAAGAAGGGAAAGAATGTGAAACTAAGATAACTGCTAAGTTATAAGCCACGACTCACAAGTATGTCATATTACTTAAGGCAGAAAGAGTAGAAGGAATGGGCCCTTCAAAGCCACTCTCTTGCATCTCTCTGGCGAAAATATTTTATAGCAATTAATATTACACATGAAGTGTTTGTGTACAATTAAAAAGTATAGCAGAAAATTAAAGATCTCTTACATAGAATCACTTCAAACACTTGAAACCATATGCATTTTGATACAAAAATGTATAAGAACTTATACACAAAATTGGGTCACACAGAAACTGAAAGAGAAGAGTTAGTAAAAGTACCAAGTTGGCTTCAAATTAGCAGCAATGAACAACCAATATCCAATAGTCCTAGTAATCAAAGCATTCTTTGGTCCCAGTTTCCTAACCACCGGAGACAAGTACCAAGCGACGTTGTTCTCAAATCCTCCTCCTGATACCAAAACCCATATCAATTTAGCTACAAATCAATCAAAATGTTTTTTCAATTCACCCCTTAAATTCGAAAAGCCAAACTCACAATGTTGATAGTGCTTTCTAGATTCTAAGTGGCATCGTAAACAAGAAAGATCAACAAAAATGCAGAGATGATAACATGAACATCTCTGGTATGACTACTTCCCTCCTTGACCGGCAAATTGTCGGCGACGAAGAGAGTCACTATCTGATGAACATAGCGTCGTGGACCTTCTTGTCACTGGCCCAACACAACGCCGCATCATCGAAACAGCACAGCACGTTCGCCTCCGCCGTTACGAACACCTTCGTCTTTTGTATCACTTCAATTGACCCTAGTTTGAGAGCGAGGAGGAGAGAGAAAGTGGATCTGGGGCACTCTATCTCCTTCATCGCTAAAGAGGAAGATGAACAATCTAAGAGAACAGAACCCTAAATCTAAGAGAAAGGTAGAGATAGATAGGGAACTAGATTCAAAATCTACCTTTGGTCTTGGTTTCTTGATTATCTTGGAGGGCGACTCTGTTCATCCTCAGCCATTAGATTGAGATTGAAAATTTAAGGGTACAAAAGGAGAAAAGGAAAATTGAAATTGGAAGAGTGAGAGATGAGAATGGTGGTTGGCAAAGCTGTTGAGAAGTTGAAGAAGAGATTTCAGTGCTAGGTGATTCAAAGACATCGATTTCGAAGAATAGAGTGAGGATTTAGGGAGAGAGTGATAGAGGGGAAGAATAGAGAGGATGTCGAGTCCAAGAATAGAGAGAGTATCTAAGTTTGTAAAACTGTGGAGTAGTGGATGACATATCCTATCCTTTTTTTTTTTTTTTTTTTTTTAAAGTCTATGAGACAACGTATAATCAAAGATCTGTTGTATGAATGTAAAATTTTTTGACAAACAGGGGGAGGGAAATTTTGCCGCCTGTGTCTATGTGGGTTTCATTTGAGTGAAACTTTGCCGCCCGCAATTTTGCACCTTGTTCAGACAACAGAACTATAACAATCTGTTGTACAAACTTGTGCATCTTGCACTAGGTACACCTAGTAGGATTTCTCAAAATTCATACAACATTTCGTTATACAACAGATAATAAAAAACTGTTGTGTGGATAGTTCTAATTCCATTTTCGTGAGCTTGTTCTGGAAGGGAATTATGTGCTCATTTCCTTCCATTCTAGGCCTCTGATTTACACAACGGAAACTTCTTAACTCTGTTGTGCAATATCTTCCTAAAAAACAGGTTTTCAATTTGATTATATTCACACAACAGAAATAGATTTTGTACCGTTGTATGATAGAGTTTGTGTTAACACACAACAGCAGGTTTGTGTTCTGTTGTGTGATGGGTGTTGTGTGTTTCTATTTTTGTAGTAGTGTTCGTCCCAAACACTACTCTCATTCCAAAATCAAAGCCCTCCAATGAGTCATTCACTCATTGGAACTCTTGAACTACGAGTGGCTTGATCCCTTCCCGGGTACGTAGGCAACTGCTGAAGTTGAGGCTGAAATAGTCAAACAACTGGCTGCGAAAGACGCTGAAATTGCCGACCTTGTGGCAAAGTGTGCTCTCCTTATGAATGAAAAGGAAAAAAAGAAAAAGAACAACGAGAAATCTGGTCATTCTGATTCAAATGCGTTCACGCTACAAGATGTCAAGACTATGATAGCTGAAGGCATCAGAGAATTTCAGTTGTCCTTAAATCCCCCAGTTTTTGGGTATCTGAAACCATATCCTGCCCATTATGATGCATTACCATTCCCCAAAGGGTATCAGAGGCCAACTTTCGACAAGTTCGACGGAGTAAATAGTTCTCCTCATGAACATTTGGCTCATTTCTACTCAGCTTGTGGGGAAACATCACAGGTCGATGCATTATTAATCAGGCAATTTGTTCAATCCCTTAAAGGAGCAGCTTTTACCTGGTACACTCAACTACAACCCGGTTCTATCGTCACATGGGATGACATGCAAAAAGCCTTCCTAGCACAGTTTGTCTCCTCAAGGAAGAAAGTCTCAATAATTGATTTAGCTTATACTAAACAAAAGCCTGACGAAGGCGTCAATGAGTTCATTTCTAGATGGAGGAGCGTAAATCTCCAATGTCCGGAGAAACTGACAGAACAATCTGCAGTACAAATGTGTTCAAACAATCTCCTCCCAGAAATAGCAACTTTTGTTAGCACCGCAGAGCCTCAAACATTCGATGCGCTTGTCTCAAAGGCTAGTAATGTCGAAAGACAGATTGCTCGTAAGAAAACTGACAATACAAGGGACTCACTAGCTACCTTTGTCAAAAATGACGAAAAGTCAAATGCGTGCAAAGGAAAAGAAAGGTCAAGAAAACTCACTCTCACAGAAAGAAAAGAAGTCAAATACTCTTTTGATGATGATGACGTCGAACAAATATTCAGTGAGCTCTACAAAGCAAAAGCAATTGAGCTTCCTGAACCAAAACGACCGAGTGATATCAACAAGACCAAGAACCGCGAATTTTGTCGCTACCATCGTATTGTCAGTCATCCAACAAGGGATTGTTTCATTTTGAAGAACATAATTCAAGAAATGATCAACAACAAGGAAATAGAGGTGGAGACATCGTCACCAAAGTGAAGCTCAAATAATGGTCAGCGAACTCAAACGGTGCTACAAAAAAAAAAAAAAAAAAATTGAGCTCGTTGGATTGAAAACCTGAAAGGCGATCCAAGCAAAATTTAGAGCCAAAAAATGATGAATAAAAAAATGAAAAGCCTGTTGAACGAAAAAACCCACAAAGGGTAGTTCAAGCAAAAGTGTTAAGGCTTAAAACAAAAAAAAAAAAAAAAAAAAAAAAAAGCACCCAGAACTACGGCGGCTTGATCCCTCAAAAGGGGTACGTAGGCAGTCTAGTGTTAAAACTAGATGCAGCCACCCCAAAAAAAAATTTCCTGAATCAATCAGGTGAACTACGTTTGGCTTGATTCCTTCACAGGATACGTAGGCAGTCTAGCAAATAAACTAGATTCAGCCATATTTTCAAAGCAATCTCTTTGTTTCCTAACATTTCATATGAGATTAAACAGGGAAGCAGAGATTGATTTATCAAGTTGCTGCTACATGAGCATCATCAGTTAATCGTTGGAATCTTCTTTAAAATATGAATCAAACTCCGACAACCAGCAGGGAGCATTTGGTTTATCAAAACATGAGAAGAATCATACAACTGGTAATTGCAAGATAGCTCAAGAGTTTCCCAAATCCATAATCATGAGGATGCAGCTTGTCATCAAAGCTCTTGGAAGGAATACAAGTCAAGGAAACTCTTCGAGAAGAAATCTTCTTGAGGGAGATCGAGTAAGAAGAAATCTTCTCCAGGTTGATCCAAGTGAGGGGAAATCTTCTTGAGGAAAATCTCCTCGAAACAAATCTAAGTGAGGAGAAATCTTCTCGAGAAAGGTCTCCTCGAAATAAATCCAAGTGAGGAGAAATCTTCTCGAGGTTGATTTAAGTAAGAAGGAATCTCCTCAATGAAGGTCCAGGTGAGTAGAGATCTCCTGGAGCTTGATCCCTCGAGCTTGATGTAAGTAAGGAGGAAGCTCTTCGAGAAAGATTCGAGTGAGAGGAAACTTCCTCAAGGAAAATCCTGGTGAGGTGTAATCTCTTCAAGGCTGATCCAGGTGGAAAGGAAAAATCTCTTCCAAACACATTTACTCACCGACGGATTGTGATCAAGTGCTACAAAGCTACACAATTCTCAAGAACTCCTAGCATGTATGAGTATAACTACAAAGCACAAATGTTGTCAAGCCTCGCACGCACAAAGCTGTTCCACGCACGACGCTTGAGGGGGCAACTGTTGAAACCGAAAAAAAAAATTCAAGAGCCCATAGAAAAATTCCGTAAAGGAAAAAGTGTAAAAGAAGCACGTTGCTTCTAGAAGTTTATTTTAACTTTATCTACTATTGGGTTACTCTAGCTCTGTTCAAATTCTACAAAGGAGAGAAAGTAGAGCAATACAACAATTAATGAAGTTGAAGGGTACACGTTCAGCAGATAAAGGTAGAGTTATTGATGCCAAATTAATCACAAACTCTCAGCCTTGATATGTTTGAGTCCAACTCCATCACTATCACGTCATCTTGGCAAACCCAAGTTGCCTATATATAAAGAGCGACTCTACAGCCAAAAGAAAGGGGGGGACGGAGGAGAGGAACACAGCAGCTTGAGAAGGACCGTGAAGAAGCAGAGGACAGCAGGCTAGGAGCGGAAGAAAGCAAGAAAGAAGAGGAAGAAAGCAAGAAAGAAGAGGGTGAGACTTCCACCGATCTGCACCTTTTCCTTTGCTGTTCTCAAATGATGCAGGCTTCCATTGATATCGAGCTCCGACACGGCGTGCCTTAGGGTGCCGATTGTCGTCGAGCTCCGGCGCGGCGTGCCCTAGGGTGCCGAAATTGTCTTCAAAGCTCCAGTGGCGGTACTTTAGAGTACCAATACTGTTTCAGAGCTGCACGACGTTGTATCATCCTCAAATTCTGGCGACGGCTTGTTCTTTTGAAGTCCCAGCAGCAAGCCTTGCTCTCAAGTTCCAGCAGCGCCCAAAAGTGCTCTGCTCAAGTTTGCAAGGAATGTCAAACATGCAAGTTGAGCTCGACTCTCTCATCCTCACTGACAGCAAAGAAAAAAGAAAGCAACAAGCTTCCCTGTCAAACTATTCTAACAAAAACATCCGAGCAAAGAGAGTCCTTGAAACTTTGAGTCAGCTGCTCTCAAAACTCAAAGAAAGCTTGGATGGTTTTCTCTTCAACTAGAATGAAAGAACGAAGGGAAAACAACAAAAATTAACCGTGCAGTTCGACACTTCGACTTACCCACTGGAAAGTGGTTCACTTCATTAAAACAAACAAGGATATAAAGAAACTTGAGTAGTTGTTCTTCAGTAAGATGACAAAATCACCTCTTGGAATGTCACTTAATGGAGCATGATCACGTGATCAAGTTTTCTCCAACACCAAGGACAAAACTCAAATAAAAAGAAAAAGCATGTTAAAGAAGACAATAATTAAGCTTCGCGGTGTGTGTTGCAGATTAATCATGAAAGTTCAATAAAGGTGGCTTTTCTCTTTGCATGAGACAAAATGGAACAAGGTCTGCTCTGTAGTTTCTAACACACGCATTTCAATGTGAACACAAATGCAAGTCCCAACATGTTCTTCTTCAATGACAACTGCAATCAAGGGGATAGAACTCGAGATAGCAGTTTCGATGATTCAAGGCTCAAAATTGGGTGATTAAAGTAAATTCGGTCTCACCCACAAATCGCTGGAGTCTTTGAATATCAACTAAATGGGGTTTTACCCCAGATTCTCCTAAATCCGGCGCATGTCATTGAAATTTCTCCTATGAAGAAGCCAAGTCGCGACTTTGCCTTCCAACCGTGCTTTGTTCATCTCCAATTCATCCTCAAGACAGGCTCGTAAAAGAAAAGAAGCGGAATAGCTGGGGACAAAAGGAAAATAAGAAAGGGATGAAAATAAAAGCATGGGAGAAGAAAATAAAAATAGTAGCTGGGTGTCCTTATCAAATTGGGTCTCCGATAAACTTCTCACGGGTGTCCATAATAAATTTGGTGCCTGAGGAGAAAGAGGCTTCATGGGTGTCACCGAGTTCAAGATGAATACTGCGAAACGCGACTTGGTGTTCACTTGGCATCGTGGGTGTCCAAATAAAATTTATCCGGACATTGGTTCCGTGACAAATACTTCGAAACCCAAAATAAAATTTCTTTTGGTACAAAACCAGGAAAGCTCAAAGCCATAGCATATTAGTGTATGAACTACAATGGTTTGATCCCTTCATAGGGTATGTAGGCAATCTAGCGACCCACTAGATGCAACCACAAATTCAAATCGAATCCCTGACTCCACCAGTCAAATTCACCCAAACACCAGAAAAATCAAATCATTTCCAAATCACTCAAAAGCAAATTCAAGGGCTCTAAACCCCCACAAATATCTCAAACACAAATCCAAAAATAAATGGGTCATCTACCCATCTAAATCCCAAATCCTGGAACTACATGTGGTTTGATCCCACAAAGGGTATGTAGGCAATCTAGAACCAAATCTATCTAGATGCAACCGCGTCCTAAACACCAAATCGAATCTCTGGTCCACTCAAACCAAATTCGTCCCAAACACTACTCTCATTCCAAAATCAAAGCCCTCCAATGAGTCATTCACTCATTGGAACTCTTGAACTACGAGTGGCTTGATCCCTTCCCGGGTACGTAGGCAACCCATTCCAAAATTCGGGTGCAGCCGCAAAAACAAACAAACACACACTGGTTTCTTTATAAATGGAATCAAAGGGTGTTCTCTTGTAACAAGAGATTGTAATTAAGAGACACATTCTGTCTTGAATGGGTCGAACCCGAAATAATTAAAACTCTATTCTGTTAATGAATATGAGTGAAATTACGTTGGGTGACATTTTCACTTTGTGCAATTTTTAACCTAACAGGTTCATTACAGGATTTTGGGGAGTCTATGGTCCTTTAGTGCTGATGAGAAAGTGGAGGCATGCATATTACCATTTCCTAGACAATGTACAAGACATGTTCCATGTGATGATAGCAAAGCGTATGGCAAGCATAAAGAGAAGGTTTGTTTAGAAGTTAGATAGCAGAAACAAGAAATTCATATGCACATATATTTGCTTCTGTAGGCCACTTGTGTGGAGAGAACTTGAGAGCAACAAGCACAAAATTGTTGCCACAGATAGAAATATATGCACTCCTTATTCTTCTTCCAATTCCAACTCCATTTAGTTCTTTGTACCTGCAACACCATTAAGGAAACTACATTAGTCCACCAACTGATGTCTTGCTTCCACATGGTCACAAAACCTGGCTATAGACTCCATGACAAAATATGGGCCAAATATCTTCCATAATTTGTCCATATAAAAATGATGCCGATATGTCTTAATGCCGTTCGGACTGGGTTATGGACTTGCTGATCCTTTTGGGAACTTATGCATGTGGTCAGTAGAACTAGGCTAATCATGGCACAGTTCGTTCTTATAATAATTATACCTTTTATTTATTTTTTATTTTTCAATTTTAAGGCTATGTACTCTGTAAGTTAACAGTGACCAGTACATAGTTATATGAGCAAAGCAAGACAAGCTGCCATATAAAATTAAAACAAAATCAGAAAAAGAAAGGTCTCTTAGATATATGCCCCGCGTGATGCAGCGGGTTTGCACTTTTTTTTTCTTCCTCAATTTTTTGTATGTATAACAATCAGAACCATGAACTAAGAAACGTTTATTGGTGAATGTCATAACTTTACATATTACAAAAGCTGGACTTTAAGTAGATTTGTATATTTACATATTGGAAAAATGGAATTTTGGGATAGAAGCTTTGCCATCAACAGTTACGTGTGTATGAATGCTGCAGAAGAATCTCCCATGATTACAGTATTTCCTCATCAACATTCTGAACACAGTTGTGATCAATACACCAATCAAAAGCGATCCCACACGTTTTATTAACAGAATCAAAACAGAGAGTATAATATCAGAATCCTCCCCTGCTTCTGCATTAAAAACTGCAAGTTTCATGAGAATGTGTCTTACCTAAATCATCACGTCTCCTGCCATTCAAGGTTCACTGCATAATCTTTGATTAAGATTTTCACAGCTCAATTTTGCTTCCGGCTATGCTTCAGGTAGGTGTCTCTTTTTAATACCAATGAGCATATAAGCCAGGTCAATTCCTAGAATGAAAAAACAGCTTAATTGCTGAAGTTGTAACAAAGAATTTGAACAGCAGGTCAACGCAACAATTACCTCAATGCCTACATTGTAACAAAAAAAATTTCAGCCACCAAGACCAGAGACCAACTCCATAAGTCATAACTGAAAAGAAAAGAAGAATACTCCTTTTGAAAAGTCCACAGCAGGATCAAAGATTGAGCCAATAATAAGTGGGTATTGTTTACCTTGTACGTCATCCCTAATTTTCATGTTATTCATCTCACTGGGCAACCGTATTTCCACTGCCGTCTCCTAATCCAGATGAAGGAGCCACACTTACTGAGGCCATGAGCACTATCAAGAACCGAGATAATTGTCATCTAGATTCCCTCTCACCTATCAAAATAAATCAATAGCATACCTACAGAAAACATATAAACATATTAGCATTAATGTTAAACGATACAAATTATGTTAAACCATTGATTACAGTGAACTCTTTAGATGCTTCACATTTCACAATTCAAATGTATGATCAAATTTATTGAATTTAGGTTTGGGACTGAAAAACCTTAGGAGCAATTCCAGCATTCCAGGGTTCTCTGAGTACGTCCTAGAAAACACATAAATAATATCGCACATTATTTCAATCTAATGAGCAAGGAACCATTACATCTGTACAAATTTTATCCCTATGATGGAGTTAAATTCCAAGGTTTTTGCATTCGATATAACAGAAGAATCTAGAAAAGCAAAATAGTAATAAATTTTCTAAGCATTTTCGATAAGCTGTGGTATAGTCCGGTTTACTTGGACATCCATCTCTGGAAAAGCTTATTTCTTTGGTGGTTCACTGATGTCCACATGTCGTCCGATCCTTCTGCTTATTCTCAGCTTCCTCGATTAAAATCCTCCGCTGCATTCTTTTCTGCCATCTTAATTAAGCAGAGGTCTTATATATTACAACTCATGTTCTGCAAAAGATAGGTATTGAAATTCAGGAAAAAAGGAAGATACAGCAAAGCTTAATACACAAATATGCAGTACAATAAATTACTTCAGCAGTGGGAAAAAAGCCAAATGTTATTTTCACAGCTAGTTTAAACCCAATAAATAAAGATTTAATGTTACATTAAAAGATAAACAGACTTCATGTTGAACCCCAATCTGTGAAAAAATAAAAAAATAATGTCAATAATATTAAATATTGGCTTTATTTAATTGGTGGGCAAAATCCAATTGAATGGCCCATGGTGATCACGTGGGCAAGACTCCTAGGTTAATTAGGATAACATATATATATATATATATATATATCCATGTCTAGATTGACTAGGGTATATATATATATGCTGCTGCCGCTAGAAATAGATAGAGAGGGAGAGTTAACCTAGTTATTGGGTTATTGGGATTTTGGGTAGAGTTTATTCTAAAACTCTAATTGTATTCTCTCCAAATTGATTATAGTGGAATTTCTCGCCGGCTCCGAAGTGGACGTAGCTCAATCACATTGATTGAGTGAACCACTATAAATTCTTGTGTTCTTGTGTTTGCTTTCTTTTTCGTTGTTTGGTCGCTCATCTAGTTCCATATCAATATTGTATTTGTTACACTTCCGCTCAACAAACTGGTATCAAATCTCTGGTTCTGAATTGGGAGTTGATTCATTGATTGGAAATCATGGTTGACGATAAAAAGAAAGGGACTGAGTCTTCAGGTTCTTTGCGTTGGTCGACTTCCAGGCCATCAATTGGTAATGCCAAATTTGAAGTTGAAAAGTTTAATGGCACCAACAATTTTGGCATGTGGCAGTGTGAGATGATGGATGTCTTGTGTCAACAAGAATTGGATATAGCTCTGGAAGATAAACCTGCAGACAGACATAGATGATGTAGAGTGGGCGAGAATTAACAAGTGGGCTTGTGGTTCTATCAGAATGTGCCTTGCTAAAGATCAGAAATTCTTTGTCATGAAAGAAACTTCTGCAAAAGCGTTGTGGAAGAAATTAGAAGACCAATATATGATCAAGAGTGATGAAATCGGTTTCACCTGAAGAGGCGGCTTTTTCGATTTAATTATCGACAGGGTGTTTCTGTGTCTGAACACATCAGTGATTTCAATAAGATACTTGCAGATTTGGCTAATTTGGATGTGAAAATTAGTGATGAGGATAAAGCGTTGTGTTTGCTAAATTCTCTTCCTGACGAGTATGAGCATTTGATTACAACTTTGTTGCATGGAAAGAATGATGTGAAATTTGATGATGTGTGTAATTCATTGATAAATAATGAGTGCAGAAAGAAAGAGAAGCAACTTCAGAATGTTTCAGGTGAAGCACTTGTAGTAAGGGGCAGACCTGATGAGAGAAAACCTACTGGAAAAATAGGTAAATCTCGTTCCAAGTCAAGAAGTAAATTTCCTGCAAAAGATGAGTGTGCTTTTTTGTCGCAACAAAGGTCATTGCAAGAAAGATTGTCCTAAGTTGAAGACACTAGGCCAATAACCTCAATATACAACACTTTTTGCACAATGAAAAAAAAAGATGTTGTGTGATGATGGAAAGTCAATCATACAACACGATTAAGAACCCTACGTTGTATAAAGCCATAAAAATTTTGAAGTTTTTATGTAGAAGGTGATTGCACAACACTGATAAAAAAAATTTGTTGTGTGAATGATAAAAAAAAAGAGCGGCATATTTCCCTCCTACTTTGACACAAATTTGGGTTCAAATATATATTACATAGTACAACGGAATAGTTATATCTGTTGTATGAGTGTAGCTTGTAAAATGTTATACAACAGTTTTTTTACTTTGTGTTGTACGATCGAGGAAGATACATTGAGAATGTTTGGATGTGCCTCCCAATGCCACTCATTCCCCCCAAATCTGCAAATTTTTATTGAAATATATGTGATGTTGCAAGCTCGTACAACATAAATGGCTTATTCATGTTGTCTGAAGATAAATGCCTATCTCCAGCGCCAAAGCTAATACTTTGATTGCATATAGCGGGAACTTTCCCTCTTTAAAATCTCAGCTCAAATTTAATGTCTACATGATTTGACAACATAATTTGATCCGTGTGTTGTCTGATAATGAATAAAATAAAAAAATGCCTCTTTGACATCTTAATTAAGGCTATTGACTTTGTCTCCAGCCACTTAGACAAAATAGCTATTTCCTCTAAACCATCTCTCCTCAAAACATCGTCTCCTCTCGCTCTCTCTCTCTCTCTCTCTCTCTCTCTCCTATCGTCTCCACAATCCCTTCCTCCATCTACATCTACATCACCGCCGAGATTAGAGTTCTATTATCTTGACTCTGCCGTCACTAAGTTCCATTTGTGAAGAAGATAAGGATTCTATGTACTGGGAAGAGGGAGGAGGTTCTTCGAGATCTGCTGAAGATTAGGGTTCTTCAAGATCTGCTGAAGATTAGGGTTCTTCGATCTCTGGGTCTATAATGTCTATTTGGGGATTTGTAGTCTACTCGATTTGGGGGTTTCACGACAATTTGATTTGTGGGGATTTGTGGGCTACTGGATTTGGGGATTTGTGGGTACTCGATTTCCTCATATCCACTTCCTTTCTCCTTCATCTCTCTCTCATGGTGGCTACACATGGCGAGCGAGCAAGCGCTAATCCTTATCCACAAGTGCAAGCTTTAGAGTGTCCTATAACATGTCGCAACCATCACAAAGGATGTCAAGGACTCTGAATTCTTCAGCTTCATCACCAGTGAGTAATTTCAGCATCTCTTCTTTTTGGTATTTGTTCTTATGTTCAATCAGACCACTTTTGGTTCAATTTGAGATTAATTGTGGGGGTTTTAGTGTTTAGGGCCAGCGATAAGTGTTAGAAGGAGAAGAGGAAGACAATTAATGGTGATGATTTGCTGTGAGTGATGGTTTCCCTTCTCTCACTTTCTCACAATTTCTTCTCCAGAGGTGATCAATTCTCTAAATTTTGTATTTCTTCTCCAAAGGTGATCAATTCTCTCAATTTCGTATTTATCTTTGTTCGTCTTGAAATTTGATTTCGGAGAAAGTTTCAATTGGAAAATGTTCAAGAAAGTTCGAAACTTTTTCATATATTGGGTCTTCAAGATATAGAAAGACCCACCTGCACTAGCCCTTCAAGTGTAATTAAGCACATATGGATGAAGGGTTTTGTTGTTTTTAGTCTAAAGTTTTGGTTTTTTTTTTTCCTGACTGATCTCTCAGCAACCAGTCTAAGAAGTTGTTAATTCAAATTCGAATTTGATATATGAGTTTTTCTATTCGCAGGGTATTTGTTTGTGAGCCCAAGTCAGAGGTTAGTTTGTCGCTCTGTGGTTTGTGAGGCTGCTCCAACCAAGAGGCTTGATTATGTTGAAAAGCGAGATTGCCAGGTTGAGAAAAGGCGCATTTACAACAAGTCCAAAAAGTCTGAGATCAAAACCAGTTTGAAGACGGTATTTTCTTATCATATTCACATTCTCTGTGACGTAAATTTATTCAGATTATTTTTTTTATGAAGATGTTATAACTTCTGGGTTTCAAGAATTCCTTTAATTGGCTATTTTCTTTTAATGTCTGTAACATTGGTGTACTTGTGTGTGAAAGATGGCATATTGAGTCTATTGACCTTTAGATGTTCAGAGGATGCTTTGTAAAGTCACATGGAATTTACTTGCAACTACAATGTGACGCATACTTTATATTTAGGTTACTTCTTTTTTTTTTTTTCTTTTTTTTTGAAGCTTAAATTTTGGGCATTAGTATCAAGTTCTATGAGCTATTGGTATCTAAACCTTAGATTAAATTACTTGGGAATAAATGATTGTCAGTATCTTACTTTTTATTGTGATTTTCACTCATAATCTGTTTTATCTTCTCTTACAGCTATTTTGTCTGCTAAGATTGAAGTGAAATTGTTGACTGGGGTTATCTAGTATAGTTGTGTATCCAAACTCGTTATCATTGATTTTAAAACAAACTTCTGATCAAACTACTGCAAATTTTTTTATTATTGTATTCTTTTCATATGATTTGTGCTCATGGGTGAATGCTGGATTGCATGCTTTGGGTCATTTTGGTGATGATTTTTATACATATAACTTCAAACTTGAATACCCAGGTACCTAAAATGTTGTCTATAACTAGAAAACAAGTGTACTCTCTTGCCCCCAATCGATGCCTCTAGAGAGAACCCCCTCACGGCTCATCGATTACTCAGTACGTCTCTCTTTCTCGTAATGGATTAATTTGGTTGTTTTTTTTTTTATAATGGATGATACAAATAAGGAGATAGATGAGGTTCAGAGGCAGAGGAAGACCCCAATCTGGTGTGTCAGACTGTCAGCTCGACAACTTCCAGCGCATGGTCGATACCTTCACCACCTTTCGATGGAAGCGCCATCAGGTTGATATTTGTCAAATCTTTCGCAAATTATGAGCTCTAAAACCCTAATTTGTTCTTGGGTTTGATTGAATTGTATTTGTTTTGTGTTGAAATTAGGTCGATTATACGCAATGGAGTGAGGGCTGAAGATTCCTCAGAACAAGTGCACCAAGACCACCAATTCCCTCCTGATTTCACTCATGAAGCAGCTTGAAAAGGTCTTTTCTTCTCTCTTAACCACTTCTCTCTACCATTTTTGAGTAACCTGTCAACTGGGTGGGTCTGTTTGCTTTGTTTTTATCAAGGAAAATAACAATGGAACTTTAGCTTTGCTGCCATTACTTGATTTTTGGTTCAAAATCGAATGCTGAGGCTCCCTGTAACAGTCAGTAGATTAGTGAAGCTGTGATATGTTTCTGCTGCTTGTAATTTCAAAAAAACAAGAGTACTTATATATTTCGGCAATGTCAGGGGGTTCTTGTAATTATATTATTTGATTCTAAATAAGCTTATACCATTTAATTGGAAGTTCATTAGTGGAGGGGTTCAGGAGAACTCTTTAGTGAGAACATGTGGTTAGTTTAAGTTTGTTGAACGCAAATGAGATTGCTGTTTGTTTTTGGTTTGTACAGGCCCTGTAAGTTCCCCATAATCGGGATAGGATTGTGACCAATCCTTTATGACCGCGAGGACTTGGTTTTCCCTGTGTTGTTTTTTAGAAATGATATAATGACAAAATTCATAGATTTGAATGCCATCTTTGTTGGTGTCTATTGACACTTCTATGTTGCAAGCATTTTCTTTGAATTAACCAGTTTGGTGTGCTTCAACTTGATGTGAGTTTTACATTTTACTATGCCACTTGAAACTTTATATATTCTTTTTGGTTAAAGTTGAGGATACAAATGTGTTATTACTGATTTGAAGGTTATATACAGTTGGATTTGAGTAGTTCACCTTTTTATATCTTTTTGTAGCTTGAGCAGAAGCAGAAGTATGCGGCTTCGAAAGCAGCAGATATAAGGAAAGCTGTGAAAGAAGGAAGGAAACCTCAGGCTGGCCCCTCTGTAGGTGATGATGATCTTTCAGTTCCCTCGAGTACAACTAGTGGTTCATAGGTATGGTTCTAAACTTCACACTAGTTTTCTTTGAGCCTTTTGGACGATTTGGGCTTCTCCTTTAGTTTTTTTCCGACTTATTTGGTTTGAAGTGATAATCAACTTTTCATTATCAAGAGAACAAAGTGATAAAGTTTCACCGTTTATCTTCAGTGCATAACTCTTGTTTAATTAAGTCATAATTGTTTATCATAATTATACTAAATGTCCATTGTTGTTCTAGTTTTGTTTTCATCTGAAGGTATCCCTTGTTTTATTAGAAAAGTGTCTTCTTATTGTTCTGCTAGTCATGTAATTACAGGGTAAAAATTGGCCATGGGATGTTGAAGGCGATTCCATATAACTGATTATATAGGAGGGGTACCCCATGTCCCCCAATATAAGTTTGTCTTTGTTATAGCTCTGCTTCTCTTTTTGGGTATTGCTGCTATAGGCTTGATCATTCAATTCAGTGTTTTGGGTATTGCTGCTATAGGCTTGATCATTCAATTCAGTGTTAGAACATGTGCTTTCAGATTTTGTAATATTAAATGAAGACGTGTGCTTTCTGATTTAGTAATATTAGATGAAGCTCAGGTGCTAGTGCATGTTTGAGTTAGCTTACTAAAAGTACTCTTCTTACATGTTTTGCAGATAGCATTGGAGGGCAGTTACAAGGAAGAATTTGTTCAAGGAATTTGACAACCATCAATGAAGACTTCATAAGAGACATGTTTTGGAACAACATGTGTATCAGCTTGGTCCCTATGAATGGGCAAAGTATGTCGTGAAGGCGTATGTGTAGGAGCTAGAGGAAAGCATAAGAGGAAGTAGGTTGTTGCTGAAGGAAAGCATCATTTTTGTGCTTCTCTGCTGGTACAATATTCATGCACTGTGTGGCATGTTTTGTAACAAATAGTTTGTATTTGTATCAGCTTTCGATGTCCCAAGTAGATGGGCATGCATTTGAATGCTTTTCTTCTTTCAATGTTGGCTTGGATGATTGAGAAATCCTCCCTTTTAAAGTTTGAATGCTTTTCTTCAAATAGTATGAGTTGGATTACTCATTTCATAGATTCTAGTGTCTTTTCTTTACAAGTAGTCACTGTTCATTAGGTAAAATGGAGCATTATTATCAATGCACAAAATCCAGAAAAGACGATTATCACACAACAGAATTTCTAATGTTAATGCTGTCTGAAGTAACAATTTGGATGTTCACATAATGAATCCTTATATAACATGCAACGGTTCTAACAAACATACGTTGTCTTATTTACAATCACACAACTGTAATAACTAGAATACGTTATCTAAAACTAACACACAACAATAAAATTTCCAAAAGTGAAGTGTGAGGATAACTCATACAACAGAGAAAATAAAATGCCGTTGTCTGATTCACCTTTCATACAACGGCTCGGAAACAACTTTAGTTGTGTGAATGATGCCAATAACATGTGCAGCATGACTGCGCGACAACTGTGGCTGCCATCTGCCGAGAGAAGGCACAACAGTTTTAACTAAATAAGTGTTGACTGTTTGTGATTCACACAACGGGTTTCCACCGTTGTGCCATTTTTCATCACACAACGCTCCGATACACAACGGAGATCGTCCAAATCACACAACTAATTTGGTCCGTTGTCTGTTAGCTTTTTTGGCCTAGTGAGAATAGAGACAAGAAGGATTCTGAAGTGAATGTTGTAAGAGATGATGAAGATGACGACTTTGATTTTGCTTTGAGTTGTTCATCAGCTTTTGAAAATTTTGAAGAAGATGAGATTGAGTTTGCTTTGGCTAGTTCATCTACAGTTGGTTATTCTGACAAGTGGATTATGGATTCAGGTTGTTCACATCATATGTGTCCTAATAGGGAATGGTTCTCTACTTTCAAGGAGTTGAATGGTGGAGTAGTTTTGATGGGAGACAAAAGTCCTTGCAGAACAAGAGGGATTGGTACAATTCGTCTCAAGATGCATGATGGAGTGGTCAAAGAATTAACTAATGTTCGGTATGTTCCAAATTTGAAGAAAAATCTTATCTTTTTGGGAACTTTAGAATCAAAAGGGCACACAATTACATTGAAAAGTGGAGTTGCTAAAGTTGTCTCTGGTTCACTTGTGATGATGAGAGGTGAAAGGTTTAGAAATTTGTATTTTCTACAAGGGAGCACAGTGACAGGTGAAACAGCAATATCTGAGACTACATATGATGATGATGCAGACAATACAAAATTATGGCATATGCGTCTTGGACATGCTAGTGAGAAAGCAATGCAGGGATTATTGAAGCAAGGTCTATTGAAAGGTGCAAAGACAGGCAAATTAGAATTTTGTGAACATTGTGTCTTGGGAAAACAGATTAGAGTTAAATTTGGCACTGCAGTTCATCAGACTAAAGGTACTCTAGATTATGTTCACACTGATGTATGGGGACCTACCAAAACTGCATCTTTGGGAGGTAAGCATTATTATGTCTCTTTTGTTGATGACTTCTCTAGAAGAGTATGGGTGTACACCATGAAGCATAAAGATGAAGTCTTAGATATATTTGTGAAGTGGAAGAAGATGATTGAGACTCAGACCGGTTGAAAAATTAAGAGGCTCAGGTCAGATAATGGTGGTGAATACAAATCTGATCCGTTCTTGAAACTATGTCAAGATAAGGGCATTGTGAGACACTTCACAGTTAGAGAGACACCACAACAAAATAGGGTGGCAGAGCGCATGAATCGGACTTTATTGGAGAAAATTAGGTGTATGTTGTCTAATGCTAGATTAGGCAAAGAATTTTGGGCTGAGGCAGTTGTGTATGCAAGCCACCTTATTAATAGGTTACCTACTGCTGCACTTGAGGGAAAAACTCCCATGGAGGTATGGTCTGGTAAACCTGCTACTGATTATCATTATTTACATATTTTTGGTTGTCCTGCTTATTTTCATGTCAGGGAAAGCAAGCTAGATCCAAGGGCCAAGAAAGCTATATTCTTGGGATTTAATGAGGGTGTTAAGGGATTCAAGCTTTGGTGTTCAGATGTGAAGAAAGTTGTTGTAAGCAGAGATGTGACTTTTGATGAGGCTATTATGGTTGATCATAACAAGCATAAAAATTCTGATGAGCAGAGAATGACCGTAGAGAGTTTGCAGCAGGTGGAGTTAAAGAAAAAAATTGTTGAAACTCCACTTGATCCAGTGAGTCCTAATGTTGATTCAGATGATTTAAATATTGAGGACATGAGTATTGAAGTAGAGGCTCCAACCCAAGAGCCTACACAGCAAGATGGACCAATTGCAACTACAAAGGGAAAAATGAATGCTCAAAAGCCAGCTTGGCTTAATGATATGGTGACTTATGCACTTCCAGTTATTGAAGAAGAAATTCCTACTACTTATGAAGAAGCTGTCATACATGCAGATTGTGTAGAATGGGAAAAAGCTATGGGTGAGGAGATGAAGTCTCTTCACAAGAATAAAACATGGGAGTTGGTTCAGTTACCGCATGGAAAGCGAGCAATTGGTTGCAAGTGGGTGTTTGCTAAAAAGGAAGGATCACGGTATAAGGCTAGATTGGTAGCTAAAGGCTACGCACAAAAAGAAGGAATTGACTAAACTGAGGTATTTTCTCCTGTTGTTAAGCATTCTTCTATTTGTATTTTATTGGCCTTGGTTGCACAGTTTGATCTTGAGTTAGCACAGCTTGATGTAAAAACTGCTTTCTTACATGGTGAATTAAAAGAAGAGATATATATGACTCAGCCAAAAGGGTTTAAAATTGCTGGTAAAGAAAATTGGGTCTGCAAACTGCATAAATCATTGTATGGTTTGAAACAATCTCCAAGGCAGTGGTACAAGCGGTTTGATAAATTTATGTTCGGTCAAAAGTACACTCGGAGTCTTTATGATGCATGTGTTTATTTTCGCAAGCTTCAGGATGGGACCATCATTTATTTGCTCTTATATGTTGATGATATGTTAATTGCATCTAAGAGCAAGGTGGAGATAAATAAATTAAAATCACAATTGAGTGGTGAATTTGAGATGAAGGACTTGGGAGAAGCTAAAAAGATTTTGGGCATGGAAATTGAAAGAGATAAATCAAGAGGCAAAGTTTGTTTGTCACAGAAGCAATATTTGAAGAAGGTACTGCATTGGTTTGGCATGAATGATAAATCTAAACCTGTAAGTACACCTCTTGCCTCTCACTTTAAGCTTAAATCTACTATGTCTCCTAGCACAGATGATGATATGAAATATATGGCTAAAGTTCCTTATGCTAGTGCATGCTGTTGGTAGCTTGATGTATTGTATGGTGTGTACTAGACCGGATATTTCACAGGCCTTAAGTGTGGTGAGCAGATATATGCATAACCCAGGTAAAGGTCATTGGCAAGCAGTGAAGTGGATTCTACGGTATATTCTTGGTGCTGTGGATGTTGGATTAGTTTTTCAGCAAGATAAGATGAGTCAATGTGTTGTTGGATATGTGGACTCTGATTTCGCAGGTGATTTGGATAAGTGCCGATCTACTACAGCTTATGTGTTTATTCTTGCTAGTGGACCGGTGAGTTGGAAGTCGAATTTGCAATCTACAATTGCTTTGTCGACTACAGAAGCTAAATATATGGCAGCAACAGAGGGTGCAAAAGAAGCAGTTTGGCTTCTTGGTTTACTTGAGGACTTGGGAATTATTCAAGAATATGTGGATATTTTTTGTGACAGTCAAAGTGCTATTCATTTAGCAGAGAACCAAGTTACTCATGCTCGTACTAAACATATCAATGTCAAATTTCACAAGATTCGTCAAATGGTGGAGGACGGTGATGTTCAACTCCTCAAAATTGGAACTGCAGATAATCCTGCTGATATGTTGACAAAGTCAGTTCCATTGAGCAAGTTCAAGCATTGCTTGAACTTGATTGGTATTTGTAGAATTTGAAATTCCCTACGGGGATGTCGGAGCGGCGATTGGTTTTTGAAGTTCTGCTTTGGAGAATTTACATCAAAATAAAGCCAAGGTGGAGATTATTAAATATTGGCTTTATTTAATTGGTGGGCAAAATCCAATTGAATGGCCCATGGTGATCACGTGGGCAAGGCCCCTAGGTTAATTAGGATAACATATATATATCCATGTCTAGATTGACTAGGGTGTATATATATATATGCTGCTGCCGCTAGAAATAGATAGAGAGGGAGAGTTAACCTAGTTATTGGGTTATTGGGATTTTGGGTAGAGTTTATTCTGCTCTAATTGTATTCTCTCCAAATTGATTATAGTGGAATTTCTCGCCGGCTCCGAGTGGACTTGCTCAATCACATTGATTGAGTGAACCACTATAAATTTTTGTGTTCTTGTGTTTGCTTTCTTTTTCGTTGTTTGGTCGCTCATCTAGTTTCATATCAATATTGTATTTGTTACGCTTCCACTCAACAAATAGACCACCGGCAACACAGCAATATTGAAGCA
>JANPXK010000492.1:0-26697 GCA_024704745.1 Rosa lucieae
TTTTTTTTTTGAAACGATCTAAACAAGCTTTGAAGTACTCTTATATGGTCACTCCAATACGTGTCATTCCAAAGTTGAGTATCCTACTTTTTTTGTTTGGAGTTGAGAAGCCCAACTAATTTACTAACTTTTAGTAAAAAGTGGAATAATTCTTTAATGTTTGCAAGTCTCATAACAGTTAGTTCAGTAATTTATTTCCTTTTAGATAAAAAGTTAGTAAACTAATTGGCCTCCTCAACTCCAAACGAAAAAGTAGGATTTTGGAATGGCGATGTTTTGGAGTGACCATATGAGAGTACTTAAAAGCTTGTTTTTAAATGCTTGACCGTTTGTCACTAACGGTTTGAGAGGGACTTTCGTTCTTATTTTGGATCTCCATCCTTATTGTGTTGTAATTGAATATCTTATGTATTCTTAATCACATTAATTCTTGGAGTTGACGGTTTATTCTCAAATTGATCAAATTGTTATCGATTGCTCCATGTATTTGGGTGATATAAGTAGGTCAATTTTGTTCTTCTTGTCTGAATTCTTTCGAGATTGCCTCATATCTCTTTTTAAGGATTTTGCCCCTATTGTTTGTTCAAGAACCCTAAATCTTTGTTGAGATTGTACTTGCAACCATGATATCAGACCATACCCAAATTGGATGCATGTTCAGGAACAATGCCCCCCCCCCCCCTCAAACCAGCTCGATCAATGTAATTTTTCTCTCTGTGGCCTTGAGCTTGGGCTCTAAAGTGTCTGTGATGGAACTTGTGGGACTTTAGTCCCATATGGAAGACGTTTTAGAGGCTAATGGCCTTTATAAGGAGATTCCCATGTAAAGGAATAAATGGATGACATGTATAGAGGTGGGCTTTGTGAGCTTTTCTAGTAGGTTTCCCATTATATAAATGTCAAAAGATGGGCCTTGGGCTCGGTTGATTAAAATCTGGTTTTATTTTTGCATTAATATTCAAAAAAAAAAAAATTATAAAGGCAAACAGTTGCAATGGAACAGTTGCAATGGAACAGTTGCAACGGATGAAATCAAACGACACCAAACCGCCAACACAATTGTTCGCATTAACCTCTATATATGGACGGCCCAAGGTCGTCATTCATAATCGAAAAAATCCTCTTCTTCTTCCTCCAAATTATTTCTGTGAGAAACATAGAGTAAAATTCGCCAGGGTCAAGTTCTTGCACAAGAACTTGACCAGATAGTCGTATCCTCTATATAGATGTCCGAAACTACAGCACAAGTGGGGGTGAATTTCTGTCTTAGATCACTGCGTTGCAGGCCTCTATCTGATCAAGTTAGTGAATTTAATTTCTGTTCGAAACTATTTGATTTCAATTTTGTTTATTTGTTGTTACATATCCTGTTTATATTCGTGTGTGTGTGTGTGTGTGTGTGTGTACATATACTGTTTGTACAAGCATATACTGATTGGTTTTAACAATCTAAAACATTAATTTCAAGATGGATTAATCAAGATCTGCTGTGAAAAATCATGTGGAGAAACCTAAGAAATTCAAGGGTTCAGATTTCAAACGTTGGCAACAGAAGATGTTGTTCTATTTAACAACTCTTCATATCGTAGATGTTCTCACAACCGAGGCTTTAAAGGCTCTTCCCGAAGGAGATGGAGAGAATGTTCCAACTGATGCTCAAAAGGCCGAAAATCAGAGAGCCATTGTTGCCTGGGCAAGCAATGAGTTTCTGTGCAGGAATTACATTCTCAATGCCTTAGACGATTCCCTGACATCTACTCATCCTTCAAAACAGCAAGGGAATTATGGGAGTCATTGGACAACAACTATAAGACTGAAGTTGCATGTTCAAAGAAGTTTGTCATTGGCAAGTTTCTGAATTACAAGATGGTCGATGCCAAGTTTGTTGTCAAGCAAGTGGAGGAACTCCAAGTCATTGTTCATGAGTTAGATGAAGAAGGTATGGGACTGAACACGAATTTTCTTGTTGGTTCTGTTATTGAAAAGTTACCTCCTTAATGGAAAGATTTCAAAGTTTATCTGAAACATCTAACTGAGGACATGAATTTTGAGCAATTGGTTATGAAACTTCGTGTTGAAGAGGACCACTGGAAAAATGAAAGCGCTGATGCTACTTCTATGGAGCCAACTGTTAACATGGTTGGAGGGAGCCCATCAAAGGCCAGGTTTCAGAAAAATAAGGGCAAGAATGTTGCTGCCAAACCAACTCTTGCTACTGCTACAAAGAAACCACTCGCCCCACAAAAGAACAAGGCCTTCAAAAAGCCACAAACTGGAGGTTGTTAGGTGTGCAGCAAACCAAGGCATTGAGCAAAGGAGTGTCGCTTCAAGAAAGATCAAGGAGGTGGAGGTTCTGGAAATTCCAACAACCAAGCAAACCTTGCTAAAGATCAATTCATTGCTGTGGTTTCCGAGGCAAATTTGGTGACTAATTCAACCGATTGGTGAATTGATACCACTGCTACAAGGCACATATGCTCTGCAATAGAGATGTTCACTTCATACCAGCCAATCAACGAAGGAGAACCTCTGTTTATGGGGAATGCCACAACTGCCAAAGTTGAAGGAAAAGGGAAGGTGATTCTAAAATTCACTTCGGGAAAAGATCTTGTACTCACTAATGTACTTCATGTGGCTGAGATTTGTAAGAACCTAGTGTCTGGTCTTGTTCTAAGCAACAAAGGATTTAAACTAGTGTTCGAATCTGACAAATTTGTACTCACCAAAGGTAGGGTGTATGTAGGAAAGGGTTACCTTAGTGAAGGACTCTTTAAACTAAATGTTGTACCTACTATGGATGCTATTATTAATAATAATAATGCAGGCACTAGCTCTGCTTCTATGTACATGGGTGACTCCTCTTCCTTATGGCATTCTAGATTAGGCCATGTTAATTTTCGTTTTTTACAAAGAATGGAAAATTTAGGCATGCTGCCAAAGTGTTCAATGAACAATATGACTAAGTGTGAAATTTGTATTGAATCAAAATATGCAGGTCATTCTCATAAATCTGTAGAGAAATCCAATGAAGTACTTGGTTTAATTCATAGTGATTTGTGCGATTTTAAATCAACTCCAACTCGTGGAGGAAAGAACTGTTACATATCATTCATAGATGATTGCAGTAAGTATTGTTATGTTTATTTGATAGATAGCAAAGATGAGGCTTTAAATATGTTCAAAACATACATAGCTGAAGTTGAGAATCAACTTGAGAAAAGAATAAAGATTCTAAGATCTACTAGAGGTGGAGAGTATGAATCCAAAGACTTTGCAAAATTTTGTTCTTCTCATGGCATTGTGCATTAAACTACTACTCCATATACTCCACAACAAAATGGAGTTGCCGAACGAAAGAATAGAACTTTGAAGAATATGATAAATTCAATGTTAATTAGTTCGAGAGAACCACATAATCTATAGGGTGAGGCCTTGCTTACTGTAAATATGATATTAAATACGATTCCTCATAAACTAAGTGATCAATCTCCTTAATTATGAACTATGGAAAGGAAGATTGCCTACTTATAAAACAACGAAAGTGTGTGGTTGGCTTGCGAAAGTTCAAGTTCCCTTTCCAAAGAGAACAAAACTTGGACCAAAAACAATAGATTGCATATATATTGGCCTTGCCAATAATAGTGCTGCCTATAGATTTTTGGTTTACAAATCTAGTGTTGATGATATAAACATAAACACGGTCATAGAATCTGCCGAAGCAAAATTCTTTGAGGATATTTTTCCTTACAAGGATAGGTCTAATCCAAGGAAAAGAACGTATGAAGATATGTTGCCTCAAATGGAGTTAAACAAAAGTATTGAAATTGGTGAAGATAATACTTCTACTGTTCAAGAAGAAATTCTAGAACCAAGGAGAAGTAAACGTGGAAAAATTGCCAAAGATTTTGGACCTGAATTCATGACCTTTAATCTTGAAGGAGAACCTCAAACGTATATGGCTGCCATGGAATCATCGGAAGCACCTTATTGGAAAGAGGCTATTCAAAGTGACATGGAATCCATAATGCAAAATAATACTTGGACATTGGTTGACTTACCTTCGGGACATAAACCAATAGGCCATAAATGGATTTTCAAAAGAAAGATGAGACTTGATGGCACCATAGAAAAATACAAAGCTCGTATAGTAGCTAAAGGGTATCGTCAAAAAGAAGGTGCAGATTTCTTCGATACATATTCGCCGGTGACAAGAATTATGTCGATACAAACATTAATTGCTATACCGGTTGTACACAATTTGGGAATACACCAAATGGATGTGAAAACCGCATTTCTAAATGGCGAACTAGATGAAGAAATCTACATGGAACAACCCGAAGGGTTTATTGTTAAAGGTCAAGAAAATAAAGTCTGTAAATTGATACTTAAACAAGCTCCCAAGCAATGGCATGAGAAATTTGATAATACACTATTATCAAATGAATTCAAAATAAATGAATGTGACAAATACATATGTCAAAGAATGTAGAAACGCATTTGTCATTGTATGCTTATATGTGGACGACATGCTCATTATGGGAACAAGTAAGGATGTAATTAATCAAACAAAGAAAATGTTGCATTCCTCTTTTGATATGAAAGATATGGGAATAGCGGATGTGATTCTTGGTATTCGAATTAAAGGGAATTCAGATGGTTACATACTTACTCAATCTCATTATATAGAGAAGGTCTTTAGAAAATTTGGACACTATGATGATAGGCCGGTTGTTACTCCATTTAATCCCTCTAGTCATCTTAAGAAAAATCAAGGTGGTGGTGTCTCAATTGGAGTATACTCAAGTTCTTTGAAGCTTAATGTACATAATGAATTGTACAAGACCGGATTTGGCATATAGTTTAAGTCGACTTAGTAGGTACTCAAGAAATCAGGGAAAAGAACATTGGATTGCCTTAGTAAGAGTTTTACGATATGTAAAGCATACTATAAACTTCGGGTTGCATTATACCAAATATCCTCCCGTATTAGAAGGGTATTGTGACGCAAATTGGATCTCCAATAATTCGGAAAATAAGTCCACAAGTGGGTATGTATTTACACTTGGACCGAAGGTGCTGCCGTATCTTGGAAATCATCGAAACAAACTGTGAATGCCCGTTCGATAATGGAAGCAGAATTTGTAGCCTTAGACAAAGCCGTCGAAGAAGCGGAATGGCTCAAAAATTTCCTAGAAGGTATTCCATTATGGCCAAAGCCCATTACAGCCATTTGCATACATTGTGATAGTATGGCTGCTCTTACAAGAGCAAAGAACCAAATCTACAATGGCAAATCGAGGCATATAAGGCAACGTCACAAACAATATGAGACTTGCTTAAAAATAGAATCATTTCCATTGACTATGTAAAATCAAAGGAAAATGTAACGGATCCTTTGACGAAAGGCCTTCATAGAAAGCAAGTACTATTCACATCAAGGGGAATGGGCTTAAAGCCAATACAATGAGTCACTACTTGGCGGAAACCTAACCTAGCAACATTAGAGATCCCATAGCCTAGATTCAATAGGTAAACTAGTTGGGGAAGACTCAAGATGCATAACACACACATATGCTTATTCCTAAGATGAAACAAAGTGTGTATTCCGTTGACGATCAAGGGATGAATATTAATATATTCTTAATAATGCTAATAGCTTTTAAGTGAAATAGTATGGACTATTCGTAATTGGCATTACCTATATGAGACTGATGTGGGGTTGCATCTATGAGAACTAACATGGCTAAGTTCTCTAACAAATCTCATGAAGTGAGGAGTTGTTCATGACCAAAATGAACACAACCATAAGAATTTGAAATATGTCTAGATATGATATGTGTGATACTTATTGTCTCGATTTACTACAAAACATGAATAGTTCAAGACTTCAGTTCACTACTTCACAAAGTACATCCGATAAGTATTCACTACGAAAGGTTCAAGTCCAAAAGACACATTTTCTGATGCATATCCTATCTAAGTTCTCTGAAATACGATAAGTTCCTCATTTTCTTATTTTCTATTCAAATGTAGGGTATTGTTAGGGTTTGAATAGAAAATGTGGGGTATTGATGGAACTTGTGGGACTTTAGTCCCACATGGAAGACGTTTTAGAGGCTAATGACCTTTATAAGGAGATTCCCATGTAAAGGAATAAATGGATGACATGTATAGAGGTGGGTTTTGTGGGCTTTTCTAGTGGGTTTCCCATTATATAAATGTCAAAAGATGGGCCTTCGGCCTTGGGGCTCTTGGGCTCAGTTGATTAAAATCTGGTTTTATTTTTGCATTAATATTCAATTTTTTGGATAAAGGCAAACAGTTGCAACGGATGAAATCAAACGACGCCAAACCGCCAACACAACTGTTCGCGTTAACCTCTATATATGGACGACCCAAGGTCGTCATTCATAATCGAAAAAATCCTCTTGTTCTTCTTCCTCCAAATTATTTCTGTGAGAAACATAAAGTAAAATTCGCCAAGGTCAAGTTCTTGTGCAAGAACTTGACCAGATAGTTGTATCCTCTAAATAGACGTCCGAAACTTCAGCACAAGTGAGGGCGAATTTCTGTCTTAGGTCACTGCGTTGCTGGCCTCTATCTGATCAAGTGTGTGTGTGTGTGTATACACTTTTCGTACAAGCATATACTGATTAGTTTTAACTTTTAACAGTCTGTAGAGACAGTTGAACGAGGCCTATAAAGGCAAATCAACCAAAGTTACTACATCGGCAGAAGCAGCAGCTTTAGTCCCTGATGGATAAAGAAAGGACCTCGCAATTCCACCATGATTTAATCGAAGGGAAATGTCAACATGCATACCCTTGTTTATATCAGCCAGTGATCTGAATAAAGATAACCCTGAAAATTCAAGCATATTTTCCAATGATTTTGAGCTTAAACTGGCAGATCTAAAGTAATCATTCACTAAACTAGAACTGTCACCAATGATTTCAAAAGCAACAAGAAAAACCAAATGACTGGTGAATTGGCCTACAGGATCCGCCTGTCTCCGACCACAATCACAATAGCTATAGCTGTCTAAACAATTGAACTCCATGGCTGATAACAGATCATGAGAAAGGGTATTAAAAAAAATAGGGTAATTTTTAGAGGCCCTCCCATGACAAGCAATATATAACTGTAGCTCTCAAAGGATTTCATGTAAAAGAAGATGACATACCAAACAAATCAGAGTTTTACAACATTCCCACTGGGTAATCCCCTTTGACATATAAGACCATCTCCAATGGATGTGTCAATTGACAGATGGCAGTCCAACAGCTATAAATGACTCATGAAAATGCTCTCCAACCCATATATCATTGCCACGGTGAATGACATATTGAAACCAAACTGTCAAATTTGACAGTCTTGCGGTCATCTGTCTTTTATTTCTTTATTGTTTCTCTGTCCTTGTCTCTCTTTCCTTCGCGTCTCTCTCTTCTTCCTACCCCAATCGACCAAAGCAACTCTTTCTTCTTCTCCCTCTTTCCTTCTGGTATCTCTCTTACTAATTCTCACATCTCACAAAACAACCTCTTTCACATTTTCAAGTCGTCTTATATTCAAGTAATCCAAACAGACCTAAATCCAAATTTGATACGAGAGAAGACAAAAAACCTTACTGCTGGAGACGATCTTGCACTGAGACCAAACCAAAATGGGGCCGAAAACCGAAGAATTAGAGATGAAAACTGTGACTAAAACGAGGAAAAGTGAGAGAGAAGAGAAAGCGACGATGGGGAAAAGAAAAGCGAGAGACTAGCGCAGAATTAGATAGCCCTTCTTCTTAGAGACGTCCTGGGAATCCATTCAGGTACGTATGCCTGTATGGGTAGAGAGAATCAATTCGAATTTTGGGGTTGTTTGGTAAGAGGCTCCGTCACCGGAACCATTTATCCGGACTTCTTCTCCTTCTTTCCTTCTGGTCTCTCTCCCTAATTCCCACATCTCACAAAACAACCTCTGGAACATTAAACCCACTTCCAGAACATCAGAATCCCAATTTGGAACCTACAGATCTCTGTCAAAATCTCGTCTGAAAAACTAGATTGAATTTGTAATCTGAGATAGGATTGCAGAAAGATATGGTCGATGAACTGGAAATCTGAATAGTATTTGTAATATGAGACCTGCGAATTGAGAGAGAGAGAGAGAGAGAGAGAGAGTTGGAGAAGAACAGAGTTTGAAGAACTGAGAAAAACATAATGAGAGAAGAAGATAGGATAAAGATTAAAAAATAATAAAATAATATAAATATTTAACAGATGGGTTGAAGGAAAAATCCTAGTAAAATGTCAATTACCATGTCATCTGTCAAATTCAAATTTGACCCTAAATTTTTGACATCTCTGCTGGAGATGCTCTAAGAGGGGGTGCTAAGAACTAACAACTACTTTTAATGAAAACTTTCACCCAATGCAATTGATCAAATCATCAGCTCAAGTCCCATTATACCAATATAGCCGGCAGGCTTCAGGAATTTCTTCTAGCATAAACAGCCAATGTCTAAATTCCATTCAGGAAACATAATCATAGCAGCAAGAACAATTTTTTTACTCATTGTGAATGTATTTCAAGGGCCCATAGTGCTGTAGATTATGCAGTTGTCAGCTTTGCTGCTTGTGCTCGAAATGACTCCTTTGTCATACCATAATAGACCGGTTCCGTGGTGGAAAAGGTGATGAAGTTCCAGCCAAAGGCTGACCCTCCAACAACATAAGTCCCTTTATTTGGTTCATCCTCAGCCTGCTGCTTCTGACCAGATATACCTGAAGGAAGATTATGTTCTGATGGCGCACCAGAAGAAAGCTGCCCTTCTGGCACATTGTCACATCTTGGTGCAGAAAGTGCTTGTGCTGTCATCTGTTTGTACAGTTCCATCAGAAGCTTCACCTCTGCATAAATGCCATATATAGTCATAAGTACATCTCATGAACCCATGAACATTTAAACCTGACCGTCATATAAAAGGTAACAAACAATCTCTCATGCAAGTAACTCCATCATAAAACCCTGGATTCTAGTGTGTCCAAAAGGATCCAAAACTGGAGCACAAGCATACACGGAGCTGAAGAATCTAACAATGTGTAAATTTGAGAAGATGCGACACGTATCATTAGCTATAGTACGTCAACTTATAGGGAGAAATTAGTAGCTTGCTTTTATGGTTTTAGCTGCGCAGTTAATTTTTTTTTTCTTGTACTCTATTTACTCTTCAAATATCCTCCTTTGAGAGAAAAATAAAGGCTTGTATCATACTTTCTTTTTGTCTCTAGCAGAAATCTTAAGATGTCTCTTCAAAAACCATGTATGCTATGCTAACGGTTTCTAAATAGGTGGGCAATGCTAAGACAACAATCTGACTTCAAGGATGAACTCTATATAATCATTCACAAATAATTGTTAATCAAGTTAGCACAGGGGATGAAACTTGTATCTGATGATAAACCATCCACAATGTATGCCAATTCAGGTCAATTTTATTGAAGATAATGTCACAGCAGGAAAAACCCAAAAAGAAGAAAAGTTATCTTGATGAGCTTACGTTCTTGAATTTCGTTGGCTGCCTTACACTTCTGAAAGTCAGGGGTCCGGAGAACCTTCAAGACAACCAAAGGAAAAACATTCAAAGTCAATCATACATGACACAACGTAGCAAATCAAATAAGAATTTCGAAACACTAGGATGGGAAGACCAATTGAGTGTGATCTCATCCAAAAAAACTAGATACATCACATATTCTAAGAAAGTAAGAATCAAGTTAACACTGATTGGTCTATCCGCTGCAGTCTCTCGGCGACCTAATGCACATTAAAGCAGCTCTGATCTCCTATTTCCACGGATGGCTTATTATATTACTAGTTACAATGCATTATGCATTAAACTTCATCTTCAGTCTCAGAGAATCAACCTCAATCGAAAAGTGCACAACAAATAATCACTAAATTTAAGAATTGCATGCAATTTCATCAGCCTAAATTTTACTTCGTCCCGTAAATGGTCATATTGGTTCCTCAATTAACATGTGCATTTTAAACAAACCCAAATTGGGTGCAAAGATCAACTTGAAAAATGAAATCAAGTAAAGAAGTCCTATTCCAAAATATGAAAAACCCAGAACATAAATTCTCTGAAACTAGAACAAAATGGGATAAAGATGCAAACTTGGAGAAATGGGTGTGAATAATTGTACCTCAAGAACATTAGGACGAATGTCTCTGAGGACGGCACGAATCTTGAAGTAGCCGGAGTTGGGGATTTGGGCATCACTGTCAAGGGGTCTCTTCTTGGTCTTTGGATGAAGATGAGGGGGAGTTTCGACTGAGTTCGGAGGAGGATTTGGGATTTGGGTCGGTGGCGGTGGCGGTGGCGGTGGCGGTGGCGGTGGCGTTGGTTCTTCCATTGATGATGCTCTCTGGGTATTTTGGGTTGTGTTTGGCTCTCACTGTAATGAGCAAGACCCAGGGGTCACTTTGTCAGTTTGTCACCAACACAAAAAAAGTGCACAACAGTACTTGGTAAGAAGCCAAATATGGTAAGAAGTAAGATTTTCAATTTGGCCCCTCAGCCAAATATGGTAAGAAGTAAGATTTTCAATTTGGCCCCTCAACTTTTCCCCTTGGGGAAGTTTGAATGTTTGATGCCTCGACTTTAGAGTTTAGACTCAACCAAATGAACAATTGGCCCAATTGAGTCCTGCTCAAAACTGTGTTAATTGGTCGCTTTTTTTTTTTGCTTTTTTTTTTATGACAATTAGTTGGTAGCTTGAGTTTGAAGGAGTACTTGAAAAGCCATCAGAGTTGTGAGATTGGGTGAAAAATTGGGTTTGGTTTAGGTTGAAATGGAGTGAAGTCGTTTCAAACTAGTTTACATGATATACCGATGCATGCATCTACTACAGAAATTTTTTATAACTATAATGTAAAGTCAAATAAAAAACAAATAAAATGATTGAATTGACATGCTCATTGCCACTTCTAACATGAGATCACCAGGTAACCTTGTAGTCACATACTATTGTATTTAATTTCAAGAGTTGAAATGAAAACATTCAAAAATCAATTTTAATCTCAATCTTTTTAATATTAAATCTAATTGTGAGGCATCACAAAATTTTTAATTACTTGATGACCGTGTAGATATTACTATAAAAGAAAAAAAATTTCTAAACCGCTTCGTATCGAAAGAAATTAATCGGGCAGGACATCGAAAATTTATTTAGCTCTTATGCTTAACTGATATGAGAATCGATATCAAAATGAACTAGAATGCCAACAAAAAAAAAAAAAAACATATGAACTAAATTAGTAATAGTAGGATGGACAAGTAGATGGCAAATGTGTGATATACCAATTCTAAAAGGACTAGAAACAAAAGAAAATATAAAACCCAGTTCCTTCCGAAGCCTTCTGCTACACTCTCTTTCTTCCTCTTGCAAAATTGAAGAGCTCTTTCACAAAGTACCCAATTCCGAATCGTAGAGAAGCCAAAAAGGAGAAGAATCACGATGAACCCACAAGTGGATAAGCTGGTGAGGGGGACAACAATAGTGGCTACTATCACTGCTTCCTATTTTCTCTTAACCGCTGATTATGGCCCTGAGCCCAATGTTCTCGACCCTGTATGTTCTCTTTCACCCCCTTAATTTTGTTTCTTCTAAAATTACCATTGGATCTTGTTGAAAAAATGGCAGAAAGAAAATAAGAAGTTAGTAAGCTTGGGCTTAGAATTTGTATGCATTCATAATACATAGTTTCTCAGCTTGCCTTGTTTGTTCTCTTAAATTTTTGGTTTTTTTTTTTTTTTTGGGATAATTTCCAACTCTGTGTTAAGGCAAGTTTGGTTTTTTAGGTTACAAGTTTGGGTCTTTCATTGTTGGGTATGAAATTGAACTAATTGGGTATTGGTTTGTGTTTGGGATTTTTCTTCTTGATGTTGCTGACTGATGTGTTGATGAATGTTAATAATGAAGCAGTGAGATGCTGTTTATGTAGTCACTATTGTGTAGCAAATATGTTTTGATTTTATTGCATTGTGCTTACACTGCAGGTTTTATGTAAGCACAGTTGAAACTGATTTTGAGATATGTGTTGGTATTTGATTAAGCAGATGTTATTCATGACCAGAAAATCGATTTTTAGGTTCATGAGGATTCATTATAGATAAAAGCTTATACAAAGTATGATTTAGGAGTGCTGTTGGGTTTCTATGCCTTGTATAACGGAATATCAAGTAATGGAGAAAAATGCAGAATATCAATTTCAAGCAATTGAAAATGAATTGTTTATGAAACTAAAAGAACCGTCTATAGCTAAAATGAATATGAAAAATTTGTAGAGCTAGAAATAGGTTTAGTGCTGAGAAAAGGCACCACTTAGTTAGTATGATTGAGTCAAAGAAAGACCAAGATTGCGAGGAGATCATCGAAGGTTAAAGGTAGGGAGAATAAAATAACAGAAAGATGTGCTACTTTGACAATGCCTGTGTATTGGCAGTAAGCTTTCAGGTCTTTTGATAGGTATACAAGCTTTACTTTGTCTTGGTATCGGTGAAGTCATTTGTAGAGGGGGCGAATAGTAGTTGATATCTGTTAAACCACCTAAATAATCCTCCCTAAGTCATCTATGTCCAGATTCATTGTATATCCTAATTACAATCAATTAGCTATTTTAGATCCTTAGTCTAAGCAAATTTGTATAAGCTTGTGCAGATCCACTGTTGATTTCATAATAACTGTTCTGAGGACTAATGGCACAAATTTGTGATGGCAGATTAAGAAGGCAATACAGTCTGCAGAAAGCTCCGTTAAAGACTTCATCTTTGGATCAAAGACTCAACCTCCAGAAAGCCAAGTGAAGGAGCTGGGCCCTAACAGCGCAAAGGAACGTCCTTAGTTAGATAGGCAGTTAACCTTGTATAGGAACATCATGATTTCGAGACTTTTCACTGTTCTTTCATCGTGTATGCAGTAGTGATCTTGCACCTTGTGTACCTTTTGCAGAAAGATATTTTCTTGTTTCATTTCTGTACAATATACTCCATACTGCCGAAACAAAATCCTAGTATGTCAATATGATGATGTTCATTACTTTACATGTGCTATCTGAACTATTTGAAAAGGTTTTCGGATGTGAAAACAGGAATTGCAAGGAAAAGAGCCTGAAAATCTCATCTCGCACTCTCAATTTGTTGGATCAGCTTGTTCAGTTCTGCTGCTCAATCAGCTATATTTGCTTGTTTTTGGCGGGTACTCTGATTCACCGACTGAGTCAGCGCTGGTGGGACCCACCCCTTGAAGGAACATTCTATGACTCAAACTCAAATCAACGGTTCCTATGAGCCTGGGGTTCCCACTATTTCTTTAGTATCCAACTAAAATTGGAACATGTGTAAAAACCTCCTTCACATATAACTGCCATATAACTAACTTATTCATCTACTCCCTCCTTCCCTCTCAACTAACACTCTCACCCACTCTGTGAAACCCTAACATGCCCTTTGCTGCTTCTTCTTCTTCTTCTTCTTCTTCTTCTTCTCTTCTCTCCCTCCAAACCCCAACTCCCACAAATGCTGACGCAACCCACAAACTGCACCAAACCCACCTCCAACATCCTCTTCTCTTCCAACTCTATCCCCAAGACTTTCTCAGGATTACATCCACGCCTTCCCCTGCATCCCAGAACCCTCTCATTCAAACTCCACTGCTCACAGTATCCAAACCCAACTCCATCCTCATCTTCTTCTTCTTCTCCATTCCAACCCCTAATCTCAATCCTCCAGGTCATACCGGACTGGGCCGACGAAATCAAAGAGCGTGGCTTTAGACAGGACAGAACACTCTATGACCATGAGAAATGGGTTCACCACAGAAGCTCCTACCGCCACCTCCGCCACTTCCTCACCAGCCTTTCCTCGAGGGTCATTTTGTCTTTAATTCCTCCGGTGATTGCTTTCACCTTGGTGGCAGTGGTGATTGCCAGCTACAATACAGCAGTTGCATTGGAGTGGCTTCCGGAATTTTTCCCCATCTTGAGGTCCTCAACTCTGCCGTACCAGCTCACAGCGCCGGCATTGGCGCTGTTGTTGGTGTTCAGGACAGAGGCTTCTTATTCGAGGTTTGAAGAAGGGAGGAAGGCTTGGACTAAAGTGATTGCCGGGGCTAATGATTTTGCCAGGCAGATCATTTCCGGAGTTGAGAATTCTGGTGATGCAGAGCTAAAGAAGGCACTTTTGCAGTATGTTGTGGCCTTCCCGGTTGCACTCAAGGTGTGTGAATCTAGATTTTTGATGTTGTCTATTTGAACCCTTTCGTATTTGCTAATATTACACTACTTGTAAGGTTTAGATTATTGAGAAAGAGATGCAAGGTTATCAAAATCGATCTTTGAAAATTTAGAAAGCATTAGCCATTGCTGAAGTTTGTGTCATAATTATATGGTAACTATAGATGTATGGCTGAAGAAAGTGTTGAGGAAAGTAATTTTATGGCTTATGTTTTTGAGGTTTAGATGTTGAGGAAGATTAGTACTGCCAGGTACATCTACAAATTTGCATTGGGACCTGATGCACCAACATGAGGTGTTGGTTCTTCCAATTCATTGCTACTGCACTTGTGAAATGTTTTAGACTTTTGGAAGCCATTGCATCTTTGGTAGAACTTACCTTTTTCGGTTTTGTTTCTTTACATTTCCAAGAAGAATTCCCTTTTCAGTCTTCAGAACTGTTGTTTGATCATGTTGGTGTGATTTGTTGATGTATTCATTGTATTGACTTTTTAATTGCAGTGTCATGTCATTTATGGCTCAAATATGGGACGTGACCTCCAAAATTTGCTTGAACTAGATGACCTGCTAGTTGTTTTAAGCTCAAAACATGGACCTGGCTGCATTATTGAGTTCATCTCCCAGAACATCCGAATGCTAAAGTTGGAGGAATCAAGGAGAAATATGTTGGTAATCATCTCCTCAATTAACAAGACACTCAAGTTACTATTTTACCTTGAAACTTTGTTCTCAGTTATCCCGGAGCTCTAGTTCGATGAAACTTGACATAAGAGTTGCTTGATGAATTGCAACTGAGTATTCTTTTTCTTCCTAAACACTCCAGCTTTTAGAAATCGGGAAACAAAAATAGAAGCTTTATGGATAGAGAAACTCAATCAGCATCTTACATTTTCTCATCATTACGCAGGAATCAAATATGTCTTGTTTCCATGAAGGAATTGGCATATGTGAAAATCTCATTGGTACTCCCATTCCTCTCTCTTATACACGCTTGACTTCAAGGTTTCTAGTCCTCTGGCATCTCACTCCCTATCATACTTTGGGATGACTGCCACTGGATTGTGGTACCTGCTACCTTTATTAGTGCTGCTTCATTGTTCTGCATTGAGGAAGTATGTTCTCTTCTCTGCCTGCTCTTTAATGTTTTCTTCTTTCTTTTTTCTCGTTTCTTTTTTGGTTTCTTCTTGCTCAGGATATTGATCAAGGCAAAGTTAAGCCAAAAGGATCTTCGATACTTGATTAATTAAAAGTGTTAATATTTGGTCTGTTAATTTGAAGTCAGAAAATGATGATGCAGAATTATGCTCACTTGTACCTTCACTAACTTGAAAGTTCCTGTAGGTTAGAAGCCTATAAGAAACTTCGTCTGGCCTTAATCATTTAATATACTGTACCAGACAAATCAAAAGAAGAGTATCGGTTGTATTTTTCGTCTTAAACTATTGATCATAAACTTATGCATGTTTCAGCCTTAATCTTTTTATTCCAATGCTTTTCATGCCTGGACTCTAATATGGAGGTTGATGTCTTTAGGTCGGTGTTCTCATTGAAGAGCCATTTCCAATGCTTGCCCTTGATGACCTTTGCAAATCTGTTCAAGAGAACGTACAGGAGGCTCTTGCAAGAGAAAAACTAATTCAAGCACGGCTTACTGCAAAAGGAAGGACCCAAACCAAGAAGCAGCACTCGACAAATGGTCAGCCGAAATCCTAGTTAGATGAGAAACTTCACCAGAATGATCTTCTCCACATCATTATACAGCCGCCTATACTTCCATGAGTCTGCAGAATGACAAGTTTATTGCAGTTTCTGTCATCTAGAGGATGCATTACAATCGAGCCACAGGATATAAGTGTGTAAATATGAATTAGACTATCATCAAGGAATACTCTAGTCTTGCCTTGTCTGTTTAAACAGAGGAATACGTTTCATAAATGTATATGTTTATAATTTTGATTTTGTTTTCAAGTAGACAAGTTGGAAACCATGTTTGAGTGCAAGATTACTGATTATACGTTATGAGAAGACTAATTCTACCATAACATAAGAGGAATTAACTTTTTTGTTTCCATTAGAAATGGTATAAACAAAATAAAAAATACAAAAAGGGAATGCAAAATCAATGTCTGAGCCCGGGTTCGAACCGGGGACCTTTAGTGTGTGAGACTAACGTGATAACCAACTACACCACCCAGACAATTTGTTAAGTGTCTCCTCCTGTATTTATTTATATTGTGTGCACTTGTGTGCACACTATATCATAATGCCCAAATAGAATGAAATCGGGTTTTGGCATTTGACACATGCCCTTGAAGGGTTCATCTAGGATGTGAACCTGAGTGCAAGGGAAGGTAACTTCAAAGTTCGAGATGTGACTACAAATTCTTATCGAAACGTTTTACAGATTGTAACACATACCTATGCACAAAACAACAACAACAGATAGTATATGATTGCCATAATCCCATCTTAAGAGATGACACACCTAATATTACAGGTTCCCAATCTTTTCTTGAAATGAAAGCTGTCCTGAATAGACCCTTGAATAGACTCCAACTCCACAATGATCTCTTCGAATGTAGGTCGGCAATCTGGATTCGGGTGCCAGCATTCTTTAAGAAGCCTATATTGTGCAGAAGCAAAGCAGGATTACTCCACAATCAAGCAAAGCATATATATGTCTAGTTCTACATGCAAGAAAGTACTCTATTGTGACTACTCTTGTCGACTTACAGACTTACTGAGTTTAGTATCTAGGATCTAGTATTATGCTTTGAACTTTGATGCACACTATTGTTTTAGAACCAAATTCAAAAGCATTTGGTTTTTCAACAGTAGAAAGCATAATAACCCAACTATTTGGGTTTCCTATAAGAAAAGCTTAGGACATGTTCTTGTAGTATATGGCTGTAAGTTATATACTTGTGCTTGTTAAACAATTTATAAACTAGTTACAAGAAAGCTCACTTTCTAATTGGTTCCGGGAACAAATAAGAGTAGAGAGGTGGTCTTGAATCTTCATATGCTCTCTTGTCTGCAATTTGTTCAGGATCCTCTGCCAGATTTGGTGGTCCTCCTAGAAACATCTATAAGCAAAACCCATGACTATGAATTATGTTTAATCCTTACACTGAAAGAGACTAGATCATAAACGGTTACATGGCATAAGCTAAAGGAAATGCACCTCATGTACCAATAGAGCAAATGAGAAGATATCGATACTCTTCCCATATGATTCTCGACGATAAACCTCAGGTGCCATATACCGATCTAGCAAATATGAATACAGCAATATCAGAGCAGTTAAGCACCAAATTATTAGAGCAGTACTGGATTTTCAGTCAAAAGGCATATCTTACATGAGCCTGTCCTTCCAGTCATTTTATAACCAGATACATCATTGTGTTGGGCGATTTTGCTTAACCCAAAATCTGTGACCTTGAGTCGTCCAGCTTCATCTTGTAACACATTTCTACACAACAAAGAAGAAGAAGCATTAGCTTTCCAAGGAGGGATGAATGGTATATTTTACATTTGTAGACCGTCATTATGCATTTATAAAAAATTTCTTTACTTGTACCTTGGTGTTAGATCTCTATGGATTATAGGGCGTGGTTTATGCTGATGGAGATAATTCATACCTCTGCAAGATTTTAGAATATAGTGGTCAACAGAAAGTTCACACAAAAATGATACTGAAATGGATACAAATGAGGAATCTAACATGAATACAAAGCATATACTTTGGAGGTCATTAGCAAATTTTAGAATTTTGTATGGCAAGAATTGACAGCTTTGTCATACTGATGTCAAAATACTCATTTTATGTATCAAGCAATCAAACAGGCTTTGATAATTACTAATAGAACAGATCCAGTTACATATCAACCCTGTATGTACCTGGCAATATCTAAAGCATAACCAACGACGGTTTTCAGATCAAGTCTTCCCTTCCTTTTCAATATATCATGCAAACTTCCCTAATACATACACATAGATGGAAGAAAAATTAGAATGAACTTACAAAGAAAAAATAAAAATATTGCAGAAGAATACTTACATTGCAAAGAAACTCTGTAAGGAAGATCAAGCGATCAGGGTGCTTCATGACCCCAAGGAATTGCACTATGTTAGGGTGACGCAACTGTTGCCACAAAGCAAGTTCCTTCAGAAAGAGTGCCCTGCAATTAGCAAGTTAGTTGAACTTCCTTGAATCCAGCGAATAAAGATATTAGCATTACAACCTCACATAGTTCGATCAATTTAGAAAGATAGCAATTTGCTGACTAGCTACAAATCTAGACCAAAGTAAAACTACATCAAAACTACAGCTTTCTAAGTTTACATCAAACTTGTACTAGTTATAACATGGTATCATTTATTGTTTCTTGTTGGAGCTGCTGTAGTGTGATTCCACTGGCAGTTACAGGATGAGTATAAACCAGTAAACAGATGAAGATAGGAAACTCACTTCACAGTAGGTTTAGAAGCGATGGAGGGACGAATTGTTTTAGCAGCAACTTCTGTACCACGCCACTTTACTAAATAAATTTCACCATATGCTCCCTGCTATGTAGTTTTACATATGAAACATGGTGAATGCAATATAAATAAAGCAAAAAAATAATAATAATAATGGAGGTGCAGTTGTTTGATATTTCACAAAATAACCTTCTGAACCATTATTTCCCAGCATGAATTTGAAATAACAGAGTTTATTACCTCTCCAATAAGTGTTGCCTCGTCCATGTTCACCTCTTTGTAAGAAATTTCATAGCATGGAAGCTGAGAGTCAAGCCCTACCTATTTGTTATAACCATACACGAATAAGTTGAGAAGAAATCATACAACATAGAATCTATTAATTTTCATACCATGTGTAAGTGAAGTAGTGAACTAAGAAAACCAAAAGTGAAATACCGGATCTATTCCACCCCTAGCCTCCAATAACTTGCAAATCCCATCATGACCGAAGCTACGAGCATCAGACAATGGCTGCAAGATCATTCATATCAACAAATGGCTCAAAACATCTACAATTAGCTAGATAGCATTCTGTAAGAAATGTTATTAATTTAATACTAATTATGTGCCAAACCGAATGACTCATATGACTAAACATGAAGAACTTACAGTGCGGCCCCAGCGGTCTGTGCAGTTAACATTAGCACCTTTCTGAAGAAGTAGAACAACAATTTCAGTGCAGCCTTCACATGATGCCAAATGAAGAGCTGTTCTCTTATCATAGTCCCCAAGATTCGGCTCCACACCTTTCTCTAACTCCTGCTCCACCCCTGCTTTGTCACCCTTACTTGAACAATATAACAGCCGGTATGGACCTTCTGAGGTGAACTTTTTAGGCTTCTGCATGATTCACACCAATTAAAAGTGAATTTTTGGTTCTAAAATTATTTGAAAATTCAAGCAGAACCCTTTTGTTCTTATACACTAACCACCTCATAACTTCCAATGATACATCAAATAACTTCAAAATTTGTCACAAAAATTCAATTTTCAATCCCACCCTCTCTTTGGTTTCTTATGAAATTGAGGAAAACATAACCTAAAACTAAATGCTTAAGGCTTTCCTTCTCTAATTTCTAATATTCAAAAAAAAAAAAACACATTAACAAGTAATTAGACTAGTATGTATAGATTAGACTAATCCTCAAACCTTTGATGACAGTGATGATGTAGGTATGCAATCTTCCATGGTAGCAAAAGAGAAAGACACTGAAAGCAATTAGAAAAAAAAAAAACGAGAAGAGTGTGAGACTTTGAATATGTTGAAAGAAATGATGAAATTGGATTAAGGATAAGTAATGTATTCGGAGTCTGCAAGGTATAACTATCTACGATATACGTCTCTTTCTTGAAGCTGGAGGGCCTCGTACTCTTCGCTGAGTTGAAGTTAGGATGAGACGATGAGTTGACTTGTTTGTTGGATTGGTTTCTGAGATAATGTAGAAGGGACAATGAGTAGTTTTGTTTTGGATTCTGCTGTGGTTTCTCAGAAGCCAAATGGAAATATGTTATAGTAAGGGGTTTAGACTTGGCGGGGTTTTCATTTTGCTGTGGTCTCTCTCTTTTGCGCCAACTGGAGCTTCTTTACTACCACAGTTACCGGGTCATATATGATACATTTACCATTCTCTATGCTGTAAGAATATTTTCCTTTAATATTCATCACCATTAAACTAGTGACTCATTTTCATATTACATTACACATTTACATAGAAACACAGATCTTGAAATCATGAAACACCAAAAAATACATGATCGATGGCTTACGCTTCATATTTCTTTAGAAAATGAGCTAAAATAGGCCATCTACCTCGGACTAGAGTCCACCTTCAACACTGTACTGTCGACGAGGGTCATGCGACTTCAAAGTCACAAACAACATAGTCTGTGATAGTTTGAGACTCATTTCTGTATAATTTGGTCCACAATCAAATTAAAACACCTAAAACACTTAAAAGTGATTTTCAAATTTGACAAAAACGCTTTTGTACGAGAAAGCACTTAACTGCTTCTCACATCCATTTTAAGTGTTTCTAAATCTCGACCGAGTCACATTATATTTTTGACAAATTTTCTACTTATAATTATTTTTTTATTAATTCAAAATCACTATGTCCAAAATAAAATTCCAAAGCACTAACATGGTGCGCTCTCTCATTGCCTTTTACGATACCCAACAAGTTCATGAAAGCATTGGCCCCAAAGAGACCGGTGGTGACCAAAGCAGTGGAAGCGAGACCGATGGCGGCGGAGGACCTTCCCCGGATTACGGGAGTGCGCAGGGATAGAAAGGAAGAATATGAGTGGGAACCAAAGCGTACTAGATTTGCACTGGAACTCGTCCCATCTACACCGGAAGCAGAGAATTTAGGGCTCAGCTAGAAAGAGGAAAGGTTGGTTGAGATGCAAGTGCATGTGGCAAATGATGAGAAAGAAGAGGCGAGGAAGGCCCCGTGGTAACTAGAATAAACCCAAGGCGGTGGTTGTGGTGGAGAGCGAACCTAGTACTCCAAAATCGGTGTCTTCGTCTCTATTCTCGATGGTTGTGGGAAGCAGTAGTGAGAAAGCTTAGTGAGGCTGGATAGGCATAGTGCATGATCTAACTTCGTGGTAGACTCTTTGTGGTGCTGTGAAATATTTGTACAACAATTGTGTTTTTAGGCGGATTTTTTTGTTGTTCTTACAATGATCGGATTATGTTCTATGTGATTATGTTTTTTTTTTTTTATGTTCTTTGCATTTTAGATTAGTTAGAATTTGAATAAGTGAGTAGACAAATCTATAATGAATTGTACTAGCTTGAGTGTTTAGCTCTATTAAGGGCACGTTTATTTACTTGGAATGAAAGGGAATGATTACAGGATAAAAATATTCATGCGTTTACTAATACATAAAGGAATCAGAATGATTTCGGATAAAAGAATTCCTGCGTTTACTAACACATGAAGGAATCATAATGGATGTAGGTCACATCTCCTTATCAGGAATCCGATTACGAATGGAGGAGATGAGTTTAGGAATCATTCCTCCGGAATCAATACCGATTCATTTCTTCTCCCATTCTATTTGTCTCCGATTCATATTCCAAGTAAATAAACGTGCTATAAAAGGAGTTTGATAAAACAAATAGAAAAGAAGAAAAAGTGCAAGGGCATATCTGAGATTTCGAAAGCACTAACACACAGAAGATTCTCTCTCCCCCCATAAATAAGTGGTTTCCGAATTTAAGAAATCTGAAAAAAAAAAAACCCTCATTTCCCAATTTTCAAATTTCAAAACCCCCCAAACTCCAAAACACAAAACCTCTATTACCCTCCAAAACAACCCACCTCGATTTCACTCTCGCCCTCCCGATTCGACCCATGGCGGCCGCGGGATCCGAACCCGGATCCGACGCCGACGAGCTGGACGAGCTGGAGTGCCAAGTTACCGAAATGGCGGTGAAGATTCGAGAGTACCGAGCCACTGTACCGGAGCAGCTCAAGAACACGCTGCCGTCCATTATCGAAGCTCAGAGACCCGTTTTGGCTGATGGGTCGGAGCCTGGGACGTCCGGGGATCCGAATTCAGGTAAAGGTATTTGCTTTTTGGGTTGTTGAGTTATGAGCACTGTGGGTTGTTAGATCTTTGTTGTTTCGTACATTTCTGTGAATGAGTTTGGATTTGGAATTGGAAATTTGGGTTTTGTTCTTGATATGTGTATTTTTGGGGCTTTAGAAATTTCGGAAATGGAATTGGGTGTCTTTGTTTGTGTGTATTGTGTTATGAAAGTGAAGGACATTATTTCTGGTTAGTAAGTAAGGAAAATTTAAGTCTAACTTTCGATTTTTGTTTCCTAATAGAAATTGGTTTCTCACCCGAAAATGAGAACTGGTTTTCTGCTTCGCAGTAAGGTAATATGTTTCTTGAAATCGGTGTGATAAAGCATGAAGTTCAGCAATTGGCTGAGCTACAATCTTTTTGGGTAAATTGTACACAAACATGACCAATTTTGGTGCTTTGCACCTGAGATTACATTTTTTTTTCGTTGTATGTTGATTGCTGGAGAATGGAGTGGATTAGTGTATGTTGTTAAGTTGATGGGTGAATTGTTATCGAAGGAAAGAATGGTGTCGGCCGAAATGGTGGCAGCGGCCATCTTAATTTTGGTGCCAAGACGGAGTTTATAGTCAAGTATGTTGGTAAGGTGGAGATTATAGTCAAGTAGGTGGGTATGGTGGTAGTGTAAGTGATAACTTGTTGCATGGTGGAATGATACCCAAAAGTTACGGTGGTTGAAATATGGTTAAGGTAAAGCAATAGTTCTTTGTTTCAACTAGGGACTTTCTCCCATGGGGTTTCTAGAGGTCTACTGTCAGTTACAAATCTTTTACATAAACAAGTGTCAGAAATTGCTCTCAACATCTAAAGTAGCACTAGGTTTCATTCTGTTGTGCGTATAAATTAGTGGTTTTTTTTTTTTTTAAGCTGGTGTAGATTTCTTGCATCAGATCTTTTTTGCTAGTTTTCCTACATCAGTTTGAATTAAGTAGACCTATATGATTTTTATTTCCAGTGCATAATTGTCCCCCGGGTAATATAGTTTGGTATATCCTGTTGATTTTTTTAGGAAAAGTATCTTGTTGTAATTGAAGCAATGAACATATGTATTTTATGCAAATGCAGGACAGATTGCTTCTGATAAGGATGCGTTAGGGGATCAGACGTTTCAGAAGATAAATTTGCTTAGAGACAAAATCTCTTGTAATGTTGCTGCATTGCCGATTGTCTTGAAGAGGTTGAAGGAGTGTATGTCTAATATTGACAAACTGGATTCTCAGAACACATTCATACATCCTGCATTTAAACGGAAAAGGACTAGCTAGACCAAGTTTGCAACATTTGATTGGTAAGGAATACCGAGAAACACATTAACAGAAGCTTTATTGCGATGAAATCTACAATGAAACAATCTGTTGTTGATTGAGAGGGTGACACATCTGTTTGAAGATTGATTGAATTTGATTGGTACGATGAAGTATGCTGCAATGTGTAGTTGCTAACATGTCATTGTGTTTACGAGATTTCCTTGTGATGTAATTACTCAAAAAGAGGATTGAATTGAAGCGTTCCGGCAGTGCCGCAATGTGTATTTGCAAGTGTTCCTAAAACGCTCATATTTCCGATAATCGTTGTGAATTAGAAGTGCTGAAGAGGAGGAAAATGAAATGCGCATGCCTTGTCTTCCTGTTTCCCTACCTTCAATTATTTCATTTTATTTTATTTTTTGGTTTTTCCCTTGATTGGCTTTTTGCTTCTGCCACATTTATGTTTTGAAATCATCGCTGCTTCACACCATTTAGATTTTTTGCTGTGTATTGTGTAATGGTGTAATGTGTATGAGGATTTGTCCTTTTAACTGAAATGATATATCATAAACGTAAGCCTTTGATTTTCAATAGTACTACATTACCACAACTTTCTAATTTAATTATTGCTGCCTTTTCATTTGCAGCTGATCCGTGTCTCCATAGCACAAAACAGAGTCTTAAATGTTTCTTTTTGCCGAAGTGAAATTACAAAGGATTTTAGAGTTTTCATCTTTTATTGCAACTTATAAATTTAAAGTGGATTCATGTGAAAATAAACAAATCTTATCAATGTCCAAATACATTCAAGCATATACATCCAGAGTTAATACAATTGTAGTAGAAATACTCCATGAATAAGAAGAATTTCAAATGGACAAACATTTACAGCTGATTACATCATCATCAGAATTCAATTTAGGTATTGAAGAACTCACAATTACCCCTTCCATATTCCCTGCATTTTCAACATCAAACATGACTGTGCTAAGCCCCTTTCCGACAACATAAATACTCTTCCCAATAGCTACGAGTTGACAGGGTGGTCTGGTAAGCAAGGATGACAGCCTCCCAACTGGAATCCATTCCCTAGTCTCCTTCTGCCACATCATCAGCCTAGTTCCTGAGCTCTGATCCAATACATAGAGGGTCTCGTCTATTACAACTGCCGGACCTCGCCAGCCAGAAACCATATCAGCATCTGCATGCTGCCATGTACCGCTTGATGGTTCATAAACAACAGCATAGACATGAGAAGATACAGCAGAAGTGCCACAGCGGATGTAGATTTTCCCATCCATGACCACAGAATCCTCAATTTCAGGGACAATGTTTGGGTCTGAGTGAAATATCCAACTATTAGTGCTAGGATCATAAATGTCCCAAGAATGTGGATCACTTGAATTTGAACCTAATCCACCAATGGAATATATTTTCTCATCTAATACTTCACAGGCAAAATAGCACCTGCACATGTAAAATAAATTTAAGCATCAATTACAAAAAAAAAAAAAAACAAAACAAAACAAAAAAGCACAGTTATTTGCAAGAGATTTTACTATTAACAACAAAATCAATGAGCAATGATAGGCTTGAACGGTTCAGTATCGCCCATCTTAATATTAAATGGAATAAGTGATAGAAGTATTTCGCAGCAGCTGCAGACATATTAAGCCTGGGAATTTCAAGCTTCATGAATGCAAACAACACAGCAGAAAATACAACTGAGGCACATTACCTAGCAATAGATAAGGGAGCAGCTTCACTCCAAGTGTTCAGGGAAGCATCATAGTAGTAGACCTCATCTGTAGCATCTTCACACCAACCGCAACCACCCAACAAGTAAACTTTCTTTCCAAGCACTCCAAAACCCATGCCTTTTCTCTTCAAGGTGCGAGGAGGAAGCTCATTAACAAGCTTCCAACTCCTTCTTGATGACTTTGGATCCAACACATACAGGCAAAGACGCTCCAATTTATCTCGGCACAAAGCATAGATCCAAGTCTCATCAAGATTATGCTTTTGACGGTAGGAATACCACTCTTCACTGCCCACTAAGTGTTGCCATCTTTTTGAAACACACTTTAGGACTGTATGGTACTTTCGGGGAACCCTTGCCATGCAGAAAAGAGCAATGTCATCAGGAAGTCCAGATATCAGTGGCTGTTGGGCCGGTTCCATTTGACTGATCCCATCTGTTCCATCACCATGCTGTTCCATTCTAATGTTGCAGCAAGTGAATTTCCTGCAAAATCAAATAAGAACCAAAAAGACTGTAGATAAGTAAGCCTAACAAAAAGGTTGTCGTCTAAGCATTAGAATCACTTTCTAAATCCCCAGTAACATGAATATCAGCTTAAACCTCAGTTATGCGCTAAATACAAACTTCTCCTAATAACAAAGCTCACATTGTCCAAACATCCTTCAACAATTAATTGACATGTGGAGAATCAACTCAAATATACCCTTATCATCTACAGATTCCGACACTTTCTCAGCGCTTGCATTCAACACTTTATCATTGTAGGCAATGCAACCGCAGCAGAAATTTTTGACTCCCTATAAAGCTCGACACTCAGTACACTACTAAAAGCTGCAATTTCCAACAGCAATAAAGACCATAAACCCCATTATAAGTCACACAGTTTGGGCAGCATTCTTCATATTTCATCTTCCATCATAATGCAGCATAATGAAGAATCTCACCAAAACTTTATCTTTCTTCCACAAAATAATTAAACCCACAAGTTTCTTTAAACCCAATCAATTTCATAATCCAATCTACAACAGAAACTAAATTCATCCAACTCTTATTCAATTTTATTTCCAGAAACTTCAAAATTCCACAGCAACCAAGCGGATCAAATAAACGAAGCTAACTAGTGGAACCCTAATCTGGAAACATCAAAAGGAACATTCTTTGACTGAATGGAGAAGCAACAGTTCCGAATAGAACTGGAATTAGGATCTAAAATATGAAAAAAAAAAAAAAAAAAACCAAAGAAAAAAAATGTAATCTTTGAGACTTGGAAGAACA
>JANPXK010000493.1:0-23838 GCA_024704745.1 Rosa lucieae
AAGACTCAAATTGAAACAATGTGATCAAATTGTTTGATAAAGTAACCTGGGATTTGAATCTGACAAGAACAACGCATTTAAAGACTTAGAAGCCATTTCCCTAAACCCTAAGCAAGTCCTAAACCCTAGAAGCAAGAAGTTTGGAAAATCACTATTCATAGACTCAAATTGAAACAAAGTGATCTAATTGTTTGAAAAAGTAACTAGCGCTTTGAATCTCACAAGAACAACGCATTTAAAGGCTTAGAAGCCATTTCCCTAAACCCTAAGCAAATCCTAAACCCTAGAAGCAAGAAGTTTGGAAAATCACTGTTCATAGACTCCAATTGAAACAAAGTGATCAAATTGTTTGAAAAATTAACTAGGGCTTTGAATCTCACAAGACCAACGCATTTAATGGTTTAGAAGCCATTTCCCTAAACGCTAGATGCAAGAAGTTTGGAAAATCACTGTTCATAGACTCAAATTGAAACAAAGGGATCAAATTGTTTGAAAAAGTAACTAGAGCTTTGAATCTCACAAGAACAACGCATTTAAAGGCTTAGAAGCCATTTCCCTAAACCCTAAGCAAATCCTAAACCCTAGAAGCAAGAAGTTTGGAAAATCACTGTTCATAGACTCAAATTGAAACAAAGTGATCAAATTGTTTGAAAAAGTAACTAGGGCTTTGAATCTCACAGGAGCAACGCATTTAATGGCTTAGAAGCCATTTCCCTAAACCCTAAGCAAATCCTAAACCCCAGAAGCAAGAAGTTTGGAAAATCACTGTACATAGATTCGAATTGAAACAAAGGGATCAAATTGTTTGAAAAATTAACTAGCATTTTGAATCTCACAAGAACATCGCATTTAAAGGCTTAAAAGCCATTTCCCTAAACCCTAAGCAAATCCTAAACCCTAGAAGCAAGAAGTTTGGAAAATCACTGTTCATAGACTCAAATTGAAACAAAGTGATCAAATTGTTTGAAAAATTAACTAGGGCTTTGAATCTCACAAGACCAACGCATTTAAAGGTTTAAAAGCCATTTCCCTAAACCCTAGAAGCAAGAAGTTTGGAAAATCACTGTTCATAGACTCAAATTGAAACAATGTGATCAAATTGTTTGATAAAGTAACCTGGGATTTGAATCTGACAAGAACAACGCATTTAAAGGCTTAGAAGCCATTTCCCTAAACCCTAAGCAAATCCTAAACCCTAGAAGCAAGAAGTTTGGAAAATCACTGTTCATAGACTCAAATTGAAACAAAGTGATCAAATTGTTTGAAAAAGTAACTAGGGCTTTGAATCTCACAGGAGCAACGCATTTAAAGGCTTAGAAGCCATTTCCCTAAACCCTAAGCAAATCCTAAACCCTAGAAGCAAGAAGTTTGGAAAATCACTGTACATAGATTCGAATTGAAACAAAGGGATCAAATTGTTTGAAAAAGTAACTAGCATTTTGAATCTCACAAGAACAACGCATTTAAAGGCTTAGAAGCCATTTCCCTAAACCCTAAGCAAATCCTAAACCCTAGAAGCAAGAAGTTTGGAAAATCACTGTTCATAGACTCAAATTGAAACAAAGTGATCAAATTGTTTGAAAAATTAACTAGGGCTTTGACTCTCACAAGACCAACGCATTTAAAGGTTTAAAAGCCATTTCCCTAAACCCTAGAAGCAAGAAGTTTGGAAAATCACTGTTCATAGACTCAAATTGAAACAATGTGAGAAATTGTTTGAAAAAGTAACTGGGCTTTGAATCTCACGAACAACGCATTTAAAGACTTAGAAGCCATTTCCCTAACAAGTCCTAAACCCTAGAAGCAAGAAGTTGGAAAATCACTATTCATAGACTCAAATTGAAACAAAGTGATCAAATTGTTTGAAAAAGTAACTAGCGCTTTGAATCTCACAAGAACAACGCATTTAAAGGCTTAGAAGCCATTTCCCTAAACCCTAAGCAAATCTTAAATCCTAGAAGCAAGAAGTTTGGAAAATCACTGTACATAGATTCGAATTGAAACAAAGGGATCAAATTGTTTGAAAAAGTAACTAGCGCTTTGAATCTCACAAGAACAACGCATTTAAAGGCTTAGAAGCCATTTCCCAAAACCCTAAGCAAATCCTAAACCCTAGAAGCAAGAAGTTTGGAAAATCACTGTACATAGATTCGAATTGAAACAAAGGGATCAAATTGTTTGAAAAAGTAACTATGTTTTTGAATCTCACAAGACCAACGCATTTAAAGGTTTAAAAGCCATTTCCCTAAACCCTAGAAGCAAGAAGTTTGGAAAATCACTGTTCATAGACTCAAATTGAAACAAAGTGATCAAATTGTTTGAAAAATTAACTAGGGCTTTGAATCTCACAAGACCAACGCATTTAAAGGTTTAAAAGCCATTTCCCTAAACCCTAGAAGCAAGAAGTTTGGAAAATCACTGTTCATAGACTCAAATTGAAACAAAGTGATCAAATTGTTTGAAAAATTAACTAGGGCTTTGAATCTCACAAGACCAACGCATTTAAAGGTTTAGAAGCCATTTCCCTAAACGCTAGATGCAAGAAGTTTGGAAAATCACTGTTCATAGACTCAAATTGAAACAAAGGGATCAAATTGTTTGAAAAAGTAACTAGGGCTTTGAATCTCACAAGAACAACGCATTTAAAGGCTTAGAAGCCATTTCCCTAAACCCTAAGCAAATCCTAAACCCTAGAAGCAAGAAGTTTGGAAAATCACTGTTCATAGACTCAAATTGAAACAAAGTGATCAAATTGTTTGAAAAAGTAACTAGGGCTTTGAATCTCACAGGAGCAACGCATTTAATGGCTTAGAAGCCATTTCCCTAAACCCTAAGCAAATCCTAAACCCTAGAAGCAAGAAGTAGCAAGAAGTTTGGAAAATCACTGTTCATAGACTCAAATTGAAACAAAGTGATCAAATTGTTTGAAAAATTAACTAGGGCTTTGACTCTCACAAGACCAACGCATTTAAAGGTTTAAAAGCCATTTCCCTAAACCCTAGAAGCAAGAAGTTTGGAAAATCACTTCATGACTCAAATTGAAACAAGTGATCAAATTGTTTGAAAGTAACCTAGGGATTTGAATCTGACAGAACAACGCATTTAAAGACTTAGAAGCCATTTCCCTAAACCCTAAGCAAGTCCTAAACCCCTAGAGCAAGAAGTTTGGAAAATCACTATTCATAGACTCAAATTGAAACAAAGTGATCAAATTGTTTGAAAAAGTAACTAGCGCTTTGAATCTCACAAGAACAAACGCATTTAAGGCTTAGAAGCCATTTCCCTAAACCCTAAGCAAATCTTAATCCTAGAAGCAAGAAGTTTTGGAAATCACTGTTCATAGATTCGAATTGAAACAAAGGGATCAAATTGTTTGAAAACGTAACTAGGGTTTGAATCTCACAAGAACAACGCATTTAAAGGCTTAGAAGCCATTTCCCTAAACCCTAAGCAAATCCTAAACCCTAGAAGCAAGAAGTTTGGAAAATCACTGTTCATAGACTCAAATTGAAACAAAGTGATCAAATTGTTTGAAAAAGTAACTAGGGCTTTGAATCTCATAGGAGCAACGCACATTTATGGTTAAAGCCATTTCCCTAAACCCTAACAAATCCTAAACCCCAGAAGCAAGAAGTTTGGAAAATCACTGTTCATAGACTCAAATTGAAACAAAGTGATCAAATTGTTTGAAAAATTAACTAGGGCTTTGACTCTCACAAGACCAACGCATTTAAAGGTTTAAAAGCCATTTCCCTAAACCTTAGAAGCAAGAAGTTTGGAAAATCACTGTTCATAGACTCAAATTGAAACAATGTGATCAAATTGTTTGATAAAGTAACCTAGGATTTGAATCTGACAAGAACAACACATTTAAAGACTTAGAAGCCATTTCCCTAAACCCTAAGCAAGTCCTAAACCCTAGAAGCAAGAAGTTTGGAAAATCACTATTCATAGACTCAAATTGAAACAAAGTGATCAAATTGTTTGAAAAAGTAACTAGCGCTTTGAATCTCACAAGAACAACGCATTTAAAGGCTTAGAAGCCATTTCCCTAAACCCTAAGCAAATCTTAAACCCTAGAAGCAAGAAGTTTGGAAAATCACTGTTCATAGACTCAAATTGAAACAAAGTGATCAAATTGTTTGAAAAATTAACTAGGGCTTTGAATCTCACAAGACCAACGCATTTAATGGTTTAAAAGCCATTTCCCTAAACCCTAGAAGCAAGAAGTTTGGAAAATCACTGTTCATAGACTCAAATTGAAACAAAGTGATCAAATTGTTTGAAAAATTAACTAGTGCTTTGAATCTCACAAGACCAACGCATTTAAAGGTTTAGATGCCGTTTCCCTAAACGCAAGATGCAAGAAGTTTGGAAAATCACTGTTCATAGACTCAAATTGAAACAAAGGGATCAAATTGTTTGAAAAAGTAACTAGGGCTTTGAATCTCACAAGAACAACGCATTTAAAGGCTTAGAAGCCATTTCCCTAAACCCTAATGATAGGAGCATTTTAATGCGACGTTTTAATTGTATTTCCCTACATTTTTCTGCGCCATTTCCTTTAAAAATCCTTGTTTTGGAAAGTTTCCATTCTTTGATTGGGAAAGTTCCTTATTGTAGAAAGTTTCCATTTTTGTAGTTTTCATTTCTCATTTCTGGCAAGTTGCCATTTTCAGTTTAGGAAAGTTTCTATTTTTCATTTTTGGTAAGTTTCTATTTTCATTTTTAGAAAGTTTCTATTTTGAGTCTAGTTTCTATTTTCAGGACCTCCGAGCTAAAAAGTGGAAATGAACGCATGAATGGAAAGAGGAGCTTGCGAACATCAAGACGAACGAATATGAGAGAAAACGGCCCACACATTTGAGCAGAAATGAAGAAACAAGCTTTCCTAATCCAACTAGGAAACCCTGCGAAATGGAGGAAGGCTTCCCTAGCAAGTTTCCAACGCAACCATGAAAAAGAAATGGAAAAATAATGTGTTTTGCGTCGGAAAGTGAGAAGGCTTGAAGATGAAGCAACGAGGCCCAAGAACTCTTTGGATTTTCGGCAAAATGGATCAAGGCCCATCAAAGCCCATGACATTAGGGTTTGTGACGCAAACCCTAACCCTAAATGATGCATTGCCGTGAAAACCAAAGGGAGGAGAGAAGAAAGTGGCGTGAAAATCAAGAGGAAATAAAAGATTACACAAGAGATTTTCTAGGGCGAAGTTTATGGAAAGAATGCATTCCTAGAAACCCTAAGCATGCCTTGGCCGAAAATACAAGAAGAAATTCAGAAAATATACAAGGGATTTCGGCAAGAATATATTAGGGTATCTTCTTGGTGTTTTATGATTGGTTGGATGACACACTAGGGCTTATGTGGCAATTTCTCATTGGTGGAAGCTATGAAGAATTATTAATTTAATTCTTTGGAAGAAAATCAGAAAACTCACGGCTTGGAGACCAAGACTTGACGTCCCCTATATAAAGAAGCATCCTAGACGTCTCAACAGACCACTACACAATTCAGAAAATTCTCTCTACACGCGAAAGCTCTCTCCATTCTCTAGTGCAATTTTGGCGTTTTCAAGCAAGGAAGAAAGAAGCAAGCTTTGGCCGTGAGCATCATCATCCATTCCACCTTGAAGCCGTGTACTTTGAAGTTTGCTTTCAAGCTTCATTAGTTCATCATTCGAATCATTCATCCATCTCTCCATCCACGGTGTAATTCAACCTTCTTTCTTGTAATCACTTTTGATTCTCCTTGTTTGATTTCGTTGGATATTGTTCTAGTTAACATTGATGTTTGAACAAGGTTTATGATCTGAAATTTTATGATTTGATAAAGGATTAAAGGATTTGCGATTTCATATGTGGTGATTCTAAAGTTGCTTATGTGTGATTGTTTGATTGAATTTGCTTTATAGATATCTCTTGTATGTTAATCTTAATTGGTTCGAAACTCTTAGGGTTTATGTATGAGTGGTGCTAGGTTTAAGAACATGAAATCAACTTTTTGTTTTGTGTAACTTGAATCACAGTAGTAAAGGTTTTGGACAAAAATCGAATTCAATTGAAGAGGATTGCAATTAGGTGAACTTATTCATACTAAGTTGTACACTTGAGTTGATAGCCTTTCCTTGAACTTCTTGCGTTGAACATGTATGATTGACTAGCTTTCTAGGGTTTGATTACATGTTTGATAGGATTAATCTATGTGCTTTCATTTAGATTAATTAGCATTGAAAAGTAAAATATGGGAAATCGTTTGCTTTCGAATGTTTCACATGATCAACTTCTCTCACATGACTTGGAAGAACAATATGAAGTTGGTTCGAATTTAATCATGAAATCGGTTTTAATCCTTGTTTCTCACATGTCATTCTTGTATTTGTGTTTTTGTTTATACTTAGTTTTAATTCTCTTTAATTTTCGAAAAACCAAAAACCTAAAACCCCCCTAAATTCGTGAATAGTGTTTATATGTGTAAATATTATACTTTGTTTTATTTTAATTGTTTATATTGTCTTACATTGACAGGTGTACCCTCAATCCCCGGAATAGAACGATCCCTACTTGCTTATACTACTAATGATATTTCTAGGGTTAAATTATATGCTTGCTTTGAGCGTATCAATTTTTGGCGCCGCTGCCGGGGATTGAAAAATCACTTGTTGCATTGTGAATATTGTTGTTTTCGTAAATATTTTATATATGTTCATAATGTGATCGAAAATCTGTAGTTAAATTACTTAGGTTGTTATTTATATTATTGAATATGAGTTTTATTGTGAGTTGTAAATTAAAGAAGGAATAGGTGAAGTCGTGTTTATTAATATTGACCTAAACCCCTTATTGGTACCTAGTTCAGGTCCCTTAAGGTTGAGGGCGGTTTATATTAATATTCATTGAACTGTCTTCACACCTAGGACCTTTTTCATCCAAGTAAGTATAGCCTATGTGGGATGGTGTCTAGGAAGGGGACAACGTTCATAACGGGTTTTGAATCCAGAAGTGCTTACAAATGGGCTTAGCTCATGCCAAAATGGATTCTACCTCTTGTGTTCGCCCTCCCCTACCTGGCCATTTCAGTAAGGTTGCCCAAAGGATGTAGGAGGGACTTGGTGTCTAGACGACTATACTTGGGCCGCACGTCCTCTTGAATTACCACTTGGAATTTTATTCGAAATCAATGATATATATATACAACAAACGAAAATGTTGTGATGTACTAAGGTATATCGGATTCAACATAGTCTTGAAAAGGGTAGCTGTTTCAGTCCCATTGCACATCGAGACTCCCTGTTCCCGTACCTAAGTGTTGAAAATAATTGTAAAGAAAAGGAAAGAATATAAATTTTGTGTAAGTATTTTCGTAAAAAGAAAAAAAAAAAAAAAAAAAAAAAAAAGAAAAAGAAAAGTGACGTACTTGTGTGAAAATTGTGTTTAATATGTGTCTAATCTTGTAAACAAAAGAAAAGTAAAGAATTAATTGTAAAAATCGCTAATTTCTTGATTGTTATAAGTGTGTAAAATCGTATGAGTAGATAAGGGCCCTTTTGTTAATATTGGCCTTAACCCTTCATTAGTGCCTTTCTGAGGTCTTATGAGGTTGAGGGCGGTCTTTATTAGCATTTGGAGAAATGTCTAACACATGAGTTCTTTTCAAGCTGAGTAAGGGGCATTTAGATGGTGTCTTAGGTTGAGACCCTGGGTGATGGGTTTAAATTGGATCTCAGAGACACTACAGACTGTGCGTAAACCACAATGTGGGAGTAGCCGATAGGGGCCTAAACCTCAATGAGGGAGTAGCCTCCGTAGTATCACCAAAATGAGTCCTCCCTCTCACTTACCTCTTAATCTGGCCATCTAGCCTTCTGAAACAAAGGAAAGCAACTTATGTCTAGGCGACTATCCCTAGATCGTATCTCACCAATAGTAGTGGTTTCTATTGGGCTCGACTTACAACTTGTAATCAATTGAGATATTAACTATATTTGTAAAGATAAATTAACACTTGAACATAACCTCCACATGTAAATTGCGTTGTCTAGTACATTTTATTTGTGAAGTTTTTGATTTCTTGTAATATATATACTTGTAAATTTGTGAATAGTAAATCGTGAATAGTGACTCGTGAATATTGACGTTTATGTATAGATCATTTACTTGTATTCACTTCCTATACAATTTACTAACTTCTCTAATTTTTAATGATACTCAGGATTTCTATGAATGACCGAGCCTTCTAGACCTTCTACAGTCAAAGAAATTGAAGCAAGGCTCGCTCGTTTGAAGCAACCATCACTTCTTGAGTACAACAAGCCCTCTTCTCCGACATACAAGGAATACACAATTAACGATCAAGGGAGAAGGCTGTTTCCCTCTGAAGAGTCCGTATCACCAAGTGTTTCATCCAACTCACTTACACCTCAGAATTCACCACCTGGTTCACCACCCCCTGTAGCAAACGTTAGAATGGCCTCCATCAGAGAACTCTCTTCATCTGTGGTTCAAGAAGGACTTCCTACAAGCATTGTGTATCCTGCCCCTGCTGCAGGGAAGACAGCTGACTTTGAGTTGAGGAGTGGATTGCTTCATAGGCTTCCAACGTTTCATGGCCTCAATATGGAGGACGCCAACAAGCATCTTAGGGAGTTTCAGTCCGTGTGTATCAACATGTTACCACAAGGAGCGGATGAGAATATCCTTAAGATGAAAGCATTTCCTTTCTCTCTAGCTGACCGTGCAAAAGATTGGCTCTATGAACTGCCTTCTGGACGAATTACTTCATGGAACACTATGATGAAGGCATTCTTAGAGAAGTACTTTCCAGCTTCAAAGATCATCGCACTCCGGAAGAAGATAAGTGGAATTAAGCAAGCTCAAGATGAATCTTATTCCGCTTACCATGAGAGGTTTTCATCCTTGATTGCACAATGTCCTCAACATCAGATGAAGGAAGAAACCTTGTTAACTTGTTTCTATGAAGGTCTCCTACCCTTGGAACGTGATATGCTAGATGCTGCAGCTGGGGGAGCCTTTGTAGACAAGTCACCTACTGAAGGGCGAGAGATGATTGAAAATAGAGCTAAGAATGCCCAACAGTATGAGGGTGTAGGCCTCACAACTAGGAAGGTGAGTGAGATAGGCACTTCGGTCATTGAGGATAGATTGAATAAACTCACCCTTCTTATGGATCAAGTTGTGAGTGCTAAGGGAATTTTGCAAGCTTGTGGAGTATGTTCTATGCAAGGGCATGTGACTGATCAATGCCCTCAGTTATCAGAGAATGGAGGATGGGAATCATTGAACGCCATTGGAGGCTACCAAGGGAATCATGGGGGTCCACAACGTCCAAGATATGATCCTTACTCGAACACCTATAATCCTGGATGGAGGGATCACCCTAACTTCAAGTGGACAAACAATGAGAACACTCAGAATCCCCTTGGAGGAAATTTCCAACGTCCTCAAGGGCCATCATTTCAAGGGCAATCTTTTCAAGGACCTCAAGGACCACCATTCCAAAGCCCTACATGCAAAATCCACAGCTTCAGGGAGTTCAAATCAGAGCGTTAACTATGACAAGATGTTTGAAGCTCTCACTAGTTCTACTCAAGCTTTGGTTCAGGACAACAGACCCACACCAAAGACATTGCGGACCTCAAGAACCAAATGGGCCAAGTTGTGGATTTTATGAGCAAGATTCATGAGACTGGGAAGCTCCCTAGTAACACCATACGAAATCCAAAGGGTAATGTGGAGAATGCATCTTTGGTGACTACTAGGAGTGGAAGGGTTTGTGGATCAACCTAAGAAAGCCAAGGAGGCTCAAGTGAACATTGAAGTTGAGGAGGAACAAGAAGCTACCAAGAAGAGCCTTGAAAAAGACCCTGCAACGTCCAAGGAGAGACTAGGACGTCTTCACCTTCTAAGCAAAACCGAAACCTAAAGGTAATTCTAACTTGAATAATTCGGTTATTGCTAACCCTTCTTCGTCTTGTATGCCCTTTCCACGCAGATTTGCTAAATCGAAGAAGGATGAAAGTGACCAAGCTATCTTGGAAACTTTCAAGAAGGTGCAAGTGAACCTACCCCTCCTTGAGGCTATCAAGCAAGTGCCTAGATATGCTAAGTTTTTGAAAGAGCTTTGTACCTCAAGGAGGAGAAAAGGTGAGAAAGAGGTAGTAAGGGTAAGTGAGAATGTATCTGCCTTGATTCAGAGGAAACTACCCCATAAATGCAAAGACCCTGGAAGCTTTACTATTCCATGCACTATTGGTAACTCTAGGTTTGAGAATGCTATGTTAGACTTAGGGGCTTCTGTGAACGTCATGCCTTACTCTGTTTATGAAACCCTAGGTCTAGGTGAGCTCAAATCTAATAATGTTATCATTCAGTTAGCTGACAGGTCTAATGCATATCCTAGAGGTTTGTTGGAAGATGTTCTTGTGCAAGTTAATCATCTTTTCTTTCCAGCTGACTTCTATGTACTAGAGATGGAGGACTCTCCTGTGAGTTCAACACCATTGCTTTTGGGCCGCCCTTTCCTAAGGACGGCCAAGACTAAGATTGATGTATATGATGGTTCTCTCACCATGGAGTTTGATGGTGACGTTATTGGCTTCAATATATTTGAAGCCATGAGGTATCCTATTGATGTGCATGACTGTTTTTCTATTGATATTCTTGATGATCTTGCACAGGAAGTATTTGAGATAATGAATGAGGATACCTTGGCCACCACACTTGAACAAGGTGTGGGCTACACCAAGGATGGCGTCACACTCCATGAGGATATGCTCAAGGAAACATGTGAGGACGAAACCATTGCTAATGTGTCCCTCCTTGAAGCATCATCCTTTGTAGGTAAGTCTCCTTCACCCTTGTCCATTCAATTATCTACTAATAAGACTTTACCTTCAGTGATTCAGGCACCAGAACTTGAACTTAAACCTTTGCCAAACCACTTGAAGTATGTCTACTTAGGTGACAAGGAGACTCTACCAGTGATTGTGTCCTCCTCTCTTACTTCGTCTCAAGAGGAGAGATTGGTGAAGATACTGAAGCACCACAAGACCGCCATAGGATGGACATTGGCGGATATCAAGGGACTCAGCCCTACTACTTGCGTCCATAGGATACTTCTTGAGGAGGGGACAAAACCCACTAGAGAGGCTCAACGTCGTCTCAACCCTCCTATGATGGAAGTTGTGAAGAAAGAGGTCATCAAACTCCTAGATTGTGGCGTCATCTACCCCATTTCTGACTCCAAATGGGTGTCCCCAGTTCAAGTTGTACCTAAGAAGTCCGGAGTGACTGTTGTGAAGAACGCAGAGAATGAATTGGTACCCCAAAGGACAGTTACTGGCCACAGAGTTTGCATTGACTACAGAAAGCTCAACGCAACAACAAGGAAAGATCACTTTCCTCTTCCATTCATTGATCAAATGCTTGAGCGACTAGCTGGACATGATTACTACTGCTTCCTAGATGGCTACTCAGGTTACAATCAGATTGCCATAGCCAATGAAGACCAAGAGAAGACGACATTCACTTGTCCCTTTGGAACTTTTGCTTATCGTCGTATGCCTTTTGGACTATGCAACGCCCCAGGTACTTTCAAAGGTGTATGGTAAGTATCTTTTCAGATTATATTGAGAAAATCATAGAGGTATTCATGGATGACTTTTCTGTTTTTGGAAAAAGCTTTGATGATTGTCTTAATAATCTGGAAATTATCTTAAAGCGTTGTGTGGAAACTAACCTTGTGCTAAATTGGGAAAAGTGTCATTTTATGGTTAGACAAGGTATAGTTCTAGGGCATATTGTCTCTTCTAGGGGAATTGAAGTTGATAAAGCTAAGGTAGACCTTGTGCGTTACTTACCCTCTCCCACTTCTGTGAGAGAGGTTCGATCTTTTCTTGGCCATGCAGGGTTTTACAGAAGATTTATCAAGGATTTCTCCAAGATTTCGAGACCTCTATGCCAACTTCTCCAAAAGGATGTGGCGTTTGTGTTTGATAAGGAGTGTCAAGAGGCTTTTGACAAGCTCAAGGAACTATTGACGTCTGCCCCTATCATGCTACCTCCAGATTGGTCCTTGCCCTTTGAGTTGATGTGTGACGCCTCTGACTATGCTGTTGGAGCTGTTTTGGGGCAAAGGAAGGACAAACGACCCTATGCCATCTACTACGCCTCAAGGACTCTGAATGATGCACAACTGAACTACTCCACCACAGAGAAAGAGCTCCTTGCTGTTGTGTTTGCTCTTGAGAAGTTTCGTTCCTACTTACTTGGTACCAAGGTGATTATTTATACTGACCATGCAGCTTTGAAGTACTTGATGACCAAGAAGGAGGCGAAACCAAGGCTCATTAGATGGATCCTACTCTTACAAGAATTTGACGTTGAAATCAAGGACAAGAAGGGTAGTGAGAACGTGGTAGCTGACCACTTGAGTCGTTTGGTGCACGCAGAAGACCCTCTCCCTTTGGTGGAGACGTTTCCAGATGAACAACTCTTTGGAATCCAGGTAAGTGAACCATGGTATGCGGATATTGTGAATTACATTGTCTCTAGGAAGATTCCTGATACCATGTCACGTGCTCATAGAGATAGGCTTAAGAAAACTGTTAAGCAATATGTTTGGGATGAACCTTATTTGTGGAAATATTGCTCTGATCAATTGATTAGAAGATGTGTGCCTGAACATGAACATAATGCTATACTTTCTTTTTGCCATTCTAAAGCATGTGGGGGTCACTTTGGGTCTAAGAAAACTGCGTTTAAAGTATTGGAATCTGGGTTCTTTTGGCCAACGTTATTTAAGGATGCATATGCCTATTGTTTAACTTGTGATAGATGCCAAAGAACAGGAAATCTAAGCTCTAGAGATCAAATGCCTTTGTCTAATATCATAACTGTTGAAATATTTGATGTCTGGGGTATAGATTTCATGGGACCTTTTCCTTCATCTTTCGGTTTTCTCTATATCTTGCTTGCTGTGGATTATGTGTCGAAATGGGTGGAGGCAAAAGCCACTCGAACTAACGACTCTAAGGTTGTTGCAGATTTTATCAAGTCTAACATCTTTAGCAGGTTTGGCATGCCTAGAGTTCTCATTAGTGATGGTGGTTCCCACTTTTGCAATCGCACGATTGAGGCTCTCTTGAAGAAGTATGATGTTACACATAAGGTTTCTACACCTTATCACCCCCAAACAAGTGGGCAAGCTGAGGTCTCTAACCGTCAGATTAAGGGGATATTGGAGAAGACTGTGAATCCTAACAGAAAGGATTGGTCCTTGCGTTTAGAGGATGCTTTGTGGGCTTACAGAACTGCATATAAGACTCCCATAGGTATGTCCCCATATCGAATTGTCTATGGCAAACCTTGCCATTTACCTGTGGAGTTGGAGCACAAAGCTTGGTGGGCTGTGAAGCAGTTTAACATGGATCTAGATGAGGCTGGCTTCATCGAAAATTACAATTGCAAGAGTTAGAAGAGATAAGGAATGACGCCTTTGAGAGTGCCAAGATTTACAAAGAAAAGACTAAGGCATTCCATGATAGGATGATTCGTAGGAAGACTTTTGTTGTGGGACAAAAAGTCCTCTTATTCCATTCTCGTCTTAAACTCTTTCCAGGTAAACTTCGTTCTCGTTGGATTGGACCTTTTGTTATTACTCATGTGTTTCCCCATGGAGCTGTGCAGATAAAGAGTGAACAAACAGGTAACGAGTTCAAGTGAATGGCCATCGCCTCAAGCCATACTATGACGTTTGTGGAGCATGATGTGGAGGATGTACCCCTCCAAGCTCCACAACCTGAGCATTAAATGGAGGTACAAGTCTAGGCTGAAAGACTATAAACATTAAGCGCTGCTTGGGAGGCAACCCAATTCCGAAGTAGCTGTGAAGGAGTCTACACACGCAGATTTGATTTCTCCTTCCCTATTTCTCTTTATTTTCAAATTTTTCTTTTCACTTTAGTAGGTCTTTTCGTAAATCTCTTTCCTATATGCTTCATTGTTTCATTACATGCTTATGATTGATTACATTGAGGACAATGCAATGTTTAAGTGTGGGGGAAGGGATTTACACCTTTGTCTTGAGTCATATATATTGAAAAATACAAAAAAATCGAAATCAAAAATTTCGTTGCTTTATTGAGTCATTGAGTCATGTTTTGGGTGAAATAATTTCTTCATCGTAGGCGCATCTATTAAGGTGTGATGTCTAGGTTTGGTTTGGATACGAGAAGTGCTAGCAAAGGGTCTCGTCCCCTGCTAAACAAGTGAGCTGAGCTCCGCCAAAATCGTTCCCTTCCTTACCTGGTCACATCCCAAAGGAGTTACCGAAAGGAGAAAGGAAATAACCCTAGTCCCTTTGTGGCGTCCATTGAGTCTTTGTCTTATGTCATTTTGTTTTGAGTCTTAGGATGCCCTTTTAACTGTCTAGGATGATTCTATATCTCTGAAATTATGGCTAAAAGAAGATCACACAATTGAGATGACTTTAAAATGGTATTCTTTGGTTAATTGAAATATATGAACGATATATGCCTTGTAGTGGATATGGATTTCGAAACTTTGGTACAGAATATGAGCATGTTAAAACGAGTTTTGATTCATACATACCCATGTGAGATAATTGAGCCCATGTCCCTTTTTCTTGGAGTGATAAATGAAAAATATATTCTTAATTTCTTGGCGATACTTTGATGATCTCATTATTCTTTCATTTGATTGACTACTTGCCATAGATTAAGTTTGGTGGACTAGAGAATGCTAGAATTCACTCTTGTGCTTGTTGAGACGTTATATCAATACATGGCCCTGATTCTGGAAAGGATAGAGGCAACCTAGAATCACCACCATTGCCAAATAAACCTGTGTCCCTAATTGTGCCCGTCGTGGGACTCCCCTAGATAAACCCCTTTGAGCCTACGTTAAGCCTTTTCTTTCATCACCCTTAAAATCTTTAACCTAAAACTTAGTATAGCTATACCCTACCCTTTGTTCTAAGAACTTAGTGGAGCTAAATTGAGACTTTACTTGAAGATTTTTGGCGTCAATAATGAAGAATAAGAAGAGGTGAAAGTTCAAGTGTGGGGGGTAGACTTGTCCATGAAAGAAAGATGTGTGAAAAAGCCGAGAAAAAGAAAAAGAAAAAGTGTACGGCTAGAAAACAAAAAGAAAGAAAAAGATGAAATGTCTATGGATTTTAGTCCCCCATACTTGGTGAGTTTGGAGTTTACTTTAAATTGAAGGCCCATTACAGAAAAATTTGGCCTTTGTCCAACTCATTAGTGACCAAGGGAAGTTTAGAGTAAAGATTGGGCCCAACATGAAGACATTAGGCCCCCTTTATAACACCCCCATGGGAAAGTGACGTTTTTGTATACTTGGTGGATTTCTAGAAGTCTCTCTATATTTGCATGAGCTCTACTAGGTTTTTAGGACACTTTGTTAAACTCCTTACCCTTCGTTTCTTTAAACCTTGAGCCATGGCCCCATTACAACCTTTGATAAGACCTTCTTGATCCTTAAGATGGGACAACCCTTGATGTGGAGATGAGTTACAAGAGTTGAACCTATGGCTTGGGTCCATCTGTGCAAGTAGTTGGTATCTTTCATGAGATCTTTAAAAGAAATTATACATGTGCTTTCGTTTCTTACATTATGTGATATACTTGCTATCTTTCACATATACTTGAGTGTATAAGCTTTTAAGCATTGCCATGATCTGAGAGAAGAAAGAGTGGATATACCTTGTGAGGATTGAATCAAACTTGTTTGAAGCATGCTTAACAGAAACCATCACCATTGTTCTAACCAAGTCCTACTTGTTTATATGTGAATTATGTGTTTTAATTAACTCTCGAATGCCTAAACATTGATTCTTGGTGAAGTGCTAATCTTGGTGTTGTGAAAGTAAGAGATTGCTGAGACAAATAGTTAAAGGGCAATAGAGTCTGTTGTGTGTCAAGTCTTTAATTTTCGTTGAGTCTTAGTGTGTATCTGTTTTGTGATTTTGCTAAGGGACTAGCAAAAGCTAAGTGTGGGGGAATTTGATAGGAGCATTTTAATGCGACGTTTTAATTGTATTTCCTACATTTTCTGCGCCATTTCCTTTAAAAAAACCTGTTTGGAAAGTTTCCATTCTTTGATTGGGAAAGTTCCTTATTGTAGAAAGTTTCCATTTTGTAGTTTTCATTTCTCATTCTGGCAAGTTGCCATTTTCAGTTTAGGAAAGTTTCTATTTTTCATTTTTGGTAAGTTTCTATTTTCATTTTTAGAAAGTTTCTATTTTGAGTCTAGTTTCTATTTTCAGGACCTCCGAGCTAAAAAGTGGAAATGAACGCATGAATGGAAAGAGGAGCTTGCGAACATCAAGACGAACGAATATGAGAGAAAACGGCCCACACATTTGAGCAGAAATGAAGAAACAAGCTTTCCGAATCCAACTAGGAAACCCTGCGAAATGGAGGAAGGCTTCCCTAGCAAGTTTCCAACGCAACCATGAAAAAGAATGGAAAAAAATGTGTTTTGCGTCGGAAAGTGAGAAGGCTTGAAGATGAAGCAACGAGGCCCAAGAACTCTTTGGATTTTCGGCAAAATGGATCAAGGCCCATCAAAGCCCATGACATTAGGGTTTGTGACGCAAACCCTAACCCTAAATGATGCATTGCCGTGAAAACCAAAGGGAGGAGAGAAGACAGTGGCGTGAAAATCAAGAGCAAATAAAAGATTACACAAGAGATTTTCTAGGGCGAAGTTTATGGAAAGAATGCATTCCTAGAAACCCTAAGCATGCCTTGGCCGAAAATACAAGAAGAAATTCAGAAAATATACAAGGGATTTCGGCAAGAATATATTAGGGTATCTTCTTGGTGTTTTATGATTGGAAGAAAATCAGAAAACTCACGGCTTGGAGACCAGGACTTGACGTCCCCTATATAAAGAAGCATCCTAGACGTCTCAACAGACCACTACACAATTCAGAAAATTCTCTCTACACGCGAAAGCTCTCTCCATTCTCTAGTGCAATTTTGGCGTTTTCAAGCAAGGAAGAAAAAAGCAAGCTTTGGCCGTGAGCATCATCATCCATTCCACCTTGAAGCCGTGTACTTTGAAGTTTGCTTTCAAGCTTCATTAGTTCATCATTCGAATCATTCATCCATCTCTCCATCCACGGTGTAATTCAACCTTCTTTCTTGTAATCACTTTTGATTCTCCTTGTTTGATTTCGTTGGATATTGTTCTAGTTAACATTGATGTTTGAACAAGGTTATGATCTGAAATTTTATGATTTGATAAGGATTAAAGGATTTGCGATTTCATATGTGGTGATTCTAAAGCTGCTTATGTGTGATTGTTTGATTGAATTTGCTTTATAGATATCTCTTGTATGTTAATCTTAATTGGTTCGAAACTCTTAAGGTTTATGTATGAGTGGTGCTAGGTTTAAGAACATGAAATCAACTTTTTGTTTTGTGTAAACTTGAATCACAGTAGTAAAGGTTTTGGACAAAAATCGAATTCAATTGAAGAGGATTGCAATTAGGTGAACTTATTCATACTAAGTTGTACACTTGAGTTGATAGCCTTTCCTTGAACTTCTTGCGTTGAACATGTATGATTGACTAGCTTTCTAGGGTTTGATTACATGTTTGATAGGATTAATCTATGTGCTTTCATTTAGATTAATTAGCATTGAAAAGTAAAAATGGGAAATCGTTTGCTTTCGAATGTTTCACATGATCAACTTCTCTCACATGACTTGGAAGAACAATATGAAGTTGGTTCGAATTTAATCATGAAATCGGTTTTAATCCTGTTTCTCACATGTCATTCTGTATTTGTGTTTTTGTTTATACTTAGTTTTAATTCTCTTTAATTTTCGAAAAACCAAAAACCAAAAACCCCCTAAATTCGTGAATAGTGTTTATATGTGTAAATATTATACTTTGTTTTATTTTAATTGTTTATATTGTCTTACATTGACAGGTGTACCCTCAATCCCCTGAATAGAACTATCCCTACTTGCTTATACTACTAATGATATTTCTAGGGTTAAATTATATGCTTGCTTTGAGCGTATCACCTAAGCAAATCCTAAACCCTAGAAGCAAGAAGTTTGGAAAATCACTGTTCATAGACTCAAATTGAAACAAAGTGATCAAATTGTTTGAAAAAGTAACTAGGGCTTTGAATCTCACAGGAGCAACGCATTTAATGGCTTAGAAGCCATTTCCCTAAACCCTAAGCAAATCCTAAACCCCAGAAGCAAGAAGTTTGGAAAATCACTGTTCATAGACTCAAATTGAAACAAAGTGATCAAATTGTTTGAAAAATTAACTAGGGCTTTGACTCTCACAAGACCAACGCATTTAAAGGTTTAAAAGCCATTTCCCTAAACCCTAGAAGCAAGAAGTTTGGAAAATCACTGTTCATAGACTCAAATTGAAACAATGTGATCAAATTGTTTGATAAAGTAACCTGGGATTTGAATCTGACAAGAACAACGCATTTAAAGACTTAGAAGCCATTTCCCTAAACCCTAAGCAAGTCCTAAACCCTAGAAGCAAGAAGTTTGGAAAATCACTATTCATAGACTCAAATTGAAACAAAGTGATCAAATTGTTTGAAAAAGTAACTAGCGCTTTGAATCTCACAAGAACAACGCATTTAAAGGCTTAGAAGCCATTTCCCTAAACCCTAAGCAAATCTTAAACCCTAGAAGCAAGAAGTTTGGAAAATCACTGTACATAGATTCGAATTGAAACAAAGGGATCAAATTGTTTGAAAAAGTAACTAGCGCTTTGAATCTCACAAGAACAACGCATTTAAAGGCTTAGAAGCCATTTCCCTAAACCCTAAGCAAATCCTAAACCCTAGAAGCAAGAAGTTTGGAAAATCACTGTACATAGATTCGAATTGAAACAAAGGGATCAAATTGTTTGAAAAAGTAACTAGCATTTTGAATCTCACAAGAACAACGCATTTAAAGGCTTAGAAGCCATTTCCCTAAACCCTAGAAGCAAGAAGTTTGGAAAATCACTGTACATAGATTCGAATTGAAACAAAGGGATCAAATTGTTTGAAAAAAGTAACTAGCATTTTGAATCTCACAAGAACAACGCATTTAAAGGCTTAGAAGCCATTTCCCTAAACCCTAAGCAAATCTTAAACCCTAGAAGCAAGAAGTTTGGAAAATAACTGTACATAGATTCGAATTGAAACAAAGGGATCAAATTGTTTGAAAAAGTAAGTAGCGCTTTGAATCTCACAAGAACAACGCATTTAAAGGCTTAGAAGCCATTTCCCTAAACCCTAAGCAAATCCTAAACCCTAGAAGCAAGAAGTTTGGAAAATCACTGTACATAGATTCGAATTGAAACAAATTGTTTGAAAAAGTAACTAGCATTTTGAATCTCACAAGAACAACGCATTTAAAGGCTTAGAAGCCATTTCCCTAAACCCTAAGCAAATCCTAAACCCTAGAAGCAAGAAGTTTGGAAAATCACTGTTCATAGACTCAAATTGAAACAAAGTGATCAAATTGTTTGAAAAATTAACTAGGGCTTTGAATCTCACAAGACCAACGCATTTAAAGGTTTAGAAGCCATTTCCCTAAACGTTAGATGCAAGAAGTTTGGAAAATCACTGTTCCTTGACTCAAATTGAAACAAAGGGATCAAATTGTTTGAAAAAGTAACTAGGGCTTTGAATCTCACAAGAACAACGCATTTAAAGGCTTAGAAGCCATTTCCCTAAACCCTAAGCAAATCCTAAACCCTAGAAGCAAGAAGTTTGGAAAATCACTGTTCATAGACTCAAATTGAAACAAAGTGATCAAATTGTTTGAAAAATTAACTAGGGCTTTGAATCTCACAAGACCAACGCATTTAAAGGTTTAGAAGCCATTTCCCTAAACCCTAGAAGCAAGAAGTTTGGAAAATCACTGTTCATAGACTCAAATTGAAACAAAGTGATCAAATTGTTTGAAAAAGTAACTAGGGCTTTGAATCTGACAAGAACAACGCATTTAAAGACTTAGAAGCCATTTCCCTAAACCCTAAGCAAATCCTAAACCCTAGAAGCAAGAAGTTTGGAAAATCACTGTTCATAGACTCAAATTGAAACAAAGGGATCAAATTGTTTGAAAAAGTAACTAGCGCTTTGAATCTCACAAGAACAACGCATTTAAAGGCTTAGAAGCCATTTCCCTAAACCCTAAGCAAATCCTAAACCCTAGAAGCAAGAAGTTTGGAAAATCACTGTACATAGATTCGAATTGAAACAAAGGGATCAAATTGTTTGAAAAAGTAACTAGCATTTTGAATCTCACAAGAACAACGCATTTAAAGGCTTAGAAGCCATTTCCCTAAACCCTAAGCAAATCCTAAACCCTAGAAGCAAGAAGTTTGGAAAATCACTGTTCATAGACTCAAATTGAAACAAAGTGATCAAATTGTTTGAAAAAGTAACTAGGGCTTTGAATCTCACAGGAGCAACGCATTTAATGGCTTAGAAGCCATTTCCCTAAACCCTAAGCAAATCCTAAACCCCAGAAGCAAGAAGTTTGGAAAATCACTGTTCATAGACTCAAATTGAAACAAAGTGATCAAATTGTTTGAAAAATTAACTAGGACTTTGAATCTCACATGACCAACGCATTTAAAGACTTAGAAGCCATTTCCCTAAACCCTAGAAGCAAGAAGTTTGGAAAATCACTGTTCATAGACTCAAATTGAAACAAAGGGATCAAATTGTTTGAAAAAGTAACTAGCGCTTTTGATGTCGCTTTTGGGGAAGCGACCAATTTAACCCTAAAAATATCGTTAGTAGCATATAATAAGTAGGGATCGTTCTATTCCGGGGATTGAGGGTACACCTGTCATTGTCAAACAATTAAACAATTAAAATTAAAACAAAGTATAATATGTACAAAAATATAACAAAATATATACATATTTACGAAAAAGGGGGGATTTTTGGTTTTTGGTTTTCTAATTTCGAAATTAAATCTAAGCTAACAAAACAATTAAAATGCAAAAACATAAAAATGCAAATGAAATGCACGAACAAAGATCAAATCGGAATTTATAATCAAAGTTAACTCAAATTCATCATTGTTCATCATAGTCATGCAAGTGGAATTGATCATGTGAAAAAGCAAACAATTTCCCATATTTTACTTTCAATGCTAATTAACCTAAGTGAAAGCACCTAAATTAATCCTATCAAACATGCAATCAAACCCTAGAAAGCTAGTTAATCATAACATGTTTAACGCATTAAGCATCTAGAAAGGCTATCAATTCAAATGTGCAACTTAGTATGAAAAAGTTCACCTAATTGCAATCTCCTTTGATTAAATTTCGGTTTTTGTACAAAACCTTTACTACTTATTGATTCAAGAACACTAAACCAAAAAGTTGATTCATGTTCTCAAATTCGTAGCAACATTCACATAAAAACCCTAAATGTTTCGAACCATTCAAGATCATCATACAAACGATTTCTATCATGCAAATTCAATCAAACACTCACACAAAAGCAACCATAAATCGCAATATATGAATCTGAAAATTAACAATTAATCATAAAATTTCAGAAAACAATACTTGTTCAATGTCAACTAAGGCAAACCAACGAAAATTACAAAGCAAAGGTACAAGGAGAATCGGATTACACCGTGATGAAGATGAGATGAATGAAGTGATGAGGTGGTCTCTTGAATTTCGAAAGCAATCTTCAAGGTGGAGGGTGGATGATGTGCACGGCTTGTCTTCTTCTTCCTTGGCCTTGCTTGCACTTCGTGGTTGCCCTAGAGGATGGAGAGGAGCACGGCTAGGCTAAGGAACTTTTCTGTTTTTTTTCTCAAAGTGTAAAACAAAAGTGGGAACTAGGAACTTCTTGACGTTGAGAATGTGTGAGAATATATAGGGGACGGCCCCTAGGTCTCCAATCCGTGTAAAACCCTAAAGAAACTCACGGCATAAGCTTGCTTCCTCCACATAATTTCCTCCAATGAATTCTTGCCACATAAGCCCTATGAGGTGGTCCAACCAATCACAAAATTCCAATATTAATTCCCTAAATAATTCTTGCCGAAATAAAGAGATAATTTCTGATTTTATGCTTTCAAATTCGGCCAAAACTCTTTAGGGAATATAGGAATGTATCTAGACTTCTTTTGAGCTTTTCTTGGTCTCCACCTTTATCTTCTTTCCTTAAAAATCTCTAGGGAAAATATCTTGCCGAAATATCTAGGGTTTCATCTTTAATTCACGGCTCATTCCTTCTTTTCCTCTTGGCTTGGACGGCAAAAGATATTCTAGGGTTTATCTCTTGATGTATTTCCATAAAAATAGCCCTAGAAAATCTCCCTAGAAAATCTCCTTTTAATTTCTGATTTTTGGACGCCACCTCCTTGTTTCTCTCTTGCAAATTCACGGCAACACATCTTTAGGGCTAGGGTTTGCGTCACAAACCCTAGTTCCATGGGCTCTTGTGGGCTTTTATCCAATGAGCCGAAAATCCAACAAGTCTTGAGAGTTTTGGGCCTCCATGCGTCACTTCTATGCCATGTTACTTCCAACGTCACAACACTTTATTTTTCCATTTCTTTTCATAGTAACGTTGGAAACTTCATTGGTGGGCTTTCCTCCTTTCGCAGGGTTTCCTGGTTGGACCAGGAAAACTTCTTTTCTTCATTTCTGCTCATTTCGTGGCTCATTGTTCTTCATCTTTGCTCCCCTTGGAGTTCGCAAGTTCCTCTTTCCATTATGAGTCATTTCCACATTCTAGCTCGGAGGTCTGAAAATAGAAACTAGTAAGAAAAATAGAAACTTTCCTAAATGAAAAATGGCAACAACTTCCTAAACTGAAAATGGGAAACTTTCTAAAAATGAAAAATAGAAACTACTGAAAATGGAAACTTACTAAAAATGATAAATAGAAACTACTGAAAATGGAAACTTACTCAAAATGATAAATAGAAACTACTAGAAACTTTCTACAAATAGGAACTTTCCCAATCAAAGAATGGAAACTTTCCTAAACAGGGTTTTATTAAGGAAATAACGCAGAAAATGTAGGGAAAAACAAGTAAAACGTCGCATTAAAATGCTCCTATCAGCTTTGAATCTCACAAGAACAACACATTTAAAGGCTTAGAAGCCATTTCCCTAAACCCTAAGCAAATCCTAAACCCTAGAAGCAAGAAGTTTGGAAAATCACTGTTCATAGACTCAAATTGAAACAAAGGGATCAAATTGTTTGAAAAAGTAACTAGGGCTTTGAATCTCACAAGAACAACGCATTTAAAGGCTTAGAAGCCATTTCCCTAAACCCTAAGCAAATCCTAAACCCTAGAAGCAAGAAGTTTGGAAAATCACTATTCATAGACTCAAATTGAAACAAAGTGATCAAATTGTTTGAAAAAGTAACTAGCGCTTTGAATCTCACAAGAACAACGCATTTAAAGGCTTAGAAGCCATTTCCCTAAACCCTAAGCAAATCCTAAACCCTAGAAGCAAGAAGTTTGGAAAATCACTGTTCATAGACTCAAATTGAAACAAAGTGATCAAATTGTTTGAAAAATTAACTAGGCTTTGAATCTCACAAGACCAACGCATTTAAAGACTTAGAAGCCATTTCCCTAAACCCTAGAAGCAAGAAGTTTGGAAAATCACTGTTCATAGACTCAAATTGAAACAATGTGATCAAATTGTTTGATAAAGTAACTAGTGCTTTGAATCTGACAAGAACAACGCATTTAAAGACTTAGAAGCCATTTCCCTAAACCCTAAGCAAATCCTAAACCCTAGAAGCA
>JANPXK010000494.1:0-15265 GCA_024704745.1 Rosa lucieae
AAAGCAAAACTTTTCTCTTGTTCCTCTCCCCATTGGAATTTGCCTTTCTTCAAACATTCAGTAATAGGGGCGGTAATGGTATTGAAATTCTTCACAAATCTTCTGTAGAAAGTAGCTAAACCATGAAAACTCCGCACTTCAGAAACTGTTTTTGGAGCTGGCCATTCTCTTATTGCTCGTACCTTTTCTTCATCAAGCTGAATGCCTTCTTCTCCAACCACAAATCCCAGAAATAATAACTTGTTGGTGCAGAATGTACATTTTTTAAAGTTGATGTACAGTTTATTCTCCTGTAAAGCTCCCAAAACCTGCTTCAAATGCACCAGATGTTCTTCTTTGGTCCTGCTATAGATCAGTATATCATCAAAATACACTACTATAAAGGAACCTATAAAAGGGCGAAGAACCTGGTTCATAAGCCTCATAAAAGTGCTGGGTGCATTTGACAACCCGAATGGCATAACCATCCACTCGTACAAGCCATACTTGCTCTTAAAAGCTGTCTTCCATTCATCCCCTGGCTTGATTCGAATATGGTGATATCCACTTCGAAGGTCTATCTTGGTAAACACTTTGGAACCTTCTAGCTCATCAAGCATATCTTCCAAAAAAGGAATAGGAAACCTGTACTTCACAGTTATCTTATTAATGGCCCTGCTATCAACACACACCCGCCATTGATTGCCCTTCTTAGGGACAAGGAGGACTGGAACTGCACAAGGACTGATACTCTCTCGAATGAACCCCTTTTTCAACAAGTCTTCAATCTGCTCTCTCAAAATCTCATTCTCCTTGGGACTCATTCGGTAATGTGGCAGATTGGGCAAGCTAGCTCCAGGGACCAAATCAATCTGATGTGGATGTCTCTCATAGGTGGCAGCTCGTTGGGCAACTCATCCGAGATCAACTCTTCAAATTCTCCCAACATGTCCTGCACTTCTTTGGGAATCACCACTTCTTCCTTTTCTGCAGACAACAACCCCTCTATCACCACTGGACAGAAAACCTCAGATTCTTTAAAGGCCCTCTCCATCTCAAGTTCACTGCTAGACAAGGTCAGGAAACTCCCCCCTTTCTTCACACCAGATTTCTCAAATTGACACACAGGAGCCATAGCAATTTTATGGTTATTCCACATAAACAACATCACATTGTTCCTGCCTTTATAAGTAACATCCACATCGTATTGCCAAGGTCGGCCAAACAAAATATGACAAGCATCCATATCAATAATGTCGCACAAAACTTCATCTTTATAATGCTTACCAATGGATACCGGTACTTTGCAGGATTCAACAACTCGAACTTGTGGACCTTTCTTGACCCACCCGAGGGAATAAGGTGCCTCATGAGGCTGCGTAGGTAACTGTAAATACTCCAGCAATTTCTTGGCTAAAAAATTTTCGCAGCTTCCATTATCCACAATTAAATTGCACACTTTGTTATTAATGGAACAAAGTGACCTGAAAATATTGCGCCGCTGCCCCTCTTCTTTAGGACATAGTAGAACCCGCTGCAACACAATGTTAACCTTCTCAGGGGATTCCTCCTCCGCAAACTCAGCCCCATCATAATCGCCATCTCTCCCAACTTCTTCTTCATCCTCATCATAATCATCTATAAGGGCAGTTTGTCTCCTCTCAGGACACACATTAGATCTATGCCCAGGCTTGTTGCATTGATAACAGACATCTCCTGTAGGTCTAGCATAAGGATTATTAAACCTCTGATTCGGGGCTCTATTTTGAGCACCACTAGAATTGTTAGAACTGCCCGCGCCTTTAAAAGGAGGATTAGAAGCTTTAAAAGCGTTTTCTGCTCTCTGCAGCGTAGTTGTACCCTTGGCAGTTGAGGCATTAACCAAATCCGCACTCCTTTGGTAGTTATACCTCTGGAAAGAAGAAGCTCGTGAAGGTTTCTCCAACAACTCTACTTTCAATGCTAGGTTTGTAACTTCAGCCATAGTATGAACAGTTTGTAACCCAATTCTCTCCTGAATGGAAGGCTTCAGTCCACTGATATAGCGAGCCACCTTCTGCCTTCAGTTTCTCCCAATTCATTACGCTCCGAATAGCGTAAGAACTCAGCCGTATAATCAGCCACCGTCCTAGTTCCCTAGACACATTCAATATACAGCCTATATAGAATCTGCTCATAATCATCTGGCAAGAACCGCTCCATCATCAACTGCTTCATTCTTCGCCATGTTCTAACACCCTGCTTTCTCTGCTTCTTTCGAGTGTTCTGCAACTTATCCCACCATACTGCAGCAGTACTCTTCAATCTCCAGGCAACATGCTTAACTTGCTTGTGTTCAGGCACTTCCATAATCTCAAAGAATCTGTCCACCTGAAGCTGCCAATCCAAATAATCCTTTACACCCAAATTGCCCGAAAAGAAAGGAATTTCGGCTTTGACTTTGTAATCCGGGTCAGCTTGTCCATGTTGTTCATGTTGTAAAATTTCTTCTTCAGGCTCAGATTCTGATGTATTATCAACAACTTCACCACGTGGAGCCCTAACTCGCTGGCCTCCTTCCCCACCTCTATGCCGATTATTGTTGTCGATTATTGTTGTTGTTGTTGTTGTTGTTGTTCCTCTCACCCAACAATCCACGAATTTCTCCAATCTGATTATTCATGGAATTGATGGCAGCGGTAAACACTGCTGTAAGAGCTTCAATATCTGATTTCGTAACTTCACCCATTGCTACTAAGGCAAATAAAAGAGACAGGGAAGACCTGCTCTGATACCACCTGACGCAGTCGGATGATAACTTGGTTTACCAGCAATAAACCTAAGCAAAAGATTCTGGAGTCCACCAGAGATAAAAGAGAAAATCTCTATTTTATGATTAAAAGTTTGCGGCTGCATAAATAAGAGAAAAGTACCCTAGGGCGACTAACAACGAAACCCTAAGGCCCATGGATAAAAACGAAAACAACCCAAAAATAACTAAGAAAACCAAAAACGGGTAAAATAGAAAAATGCCGTTTTGAGGCCCTAAACGATCCCAAAAGCCCGAAAAATGCTACAACTCATGGCAAAGCGATGAGTCTTGTTTCTGGCGCGATTCCCTTTCCGAAAAGGTAAGGTGCGTCCCAATCAGACACCGAACTGCCATTTCCTGTCTACTAGTCACTTTTCGTTTTCCTCCTTTAGCACGATCTAACTGTTCCTCAAATTGGGCCGCCATCCTCTCTGCATCAAAAGATAAATATTTCAATGTCTTCAACTTGTAAAAAAGGTATCAATACCCAAAACCAATCTTTAGGAGTGGCAGAGAAGTTCTGATTTACTCACCACTATCATGACACTCTCATGGAACCACCATTTAGAGACAAATACCCAGAAGATGTCATAAAAAAAGGCACAACCGAGAAGAACTGTTCCAACCTGATTAGAGAGAGAGAGAGAGAGAGAGAGAGAGAGATTAGGGAGGTTATCTTTGTGCATTCTCAATAAGGTGTTCAGTATGAATTGCTCCATTGTCTGAATTGCTAATAATCCAACAGAATATGTAACGAATAAGAGATATCCTTCGGTCCCCAGTTCACCAAAAAATAAATAAATAAATGAGTAAAAAAGGAATATCTACAAATCAAAGTATAATTGACAAGATAAAAAAAAAATAGAAAAAGTCATCATTGTTAAAGGAAAAGCACATTATGTGCCTTCGTCAAAGAAACAGACGAAGAGAGAACCAAGCAATTACAAATCACAGCTCAATCAGCATTTAGTATCATAAATGTAATTGATATTTCCGTTGTAATCTTATCCCTATAAAAAGTGGTTATGAATGAAATGAGTGGACAATTCCAATTCTCATTTTACTTTTACACGTTATCAGCACACTCAGAGCAAATAGCCAAGAAAAAAAATCTTAGTTTTCAGAAAAAAAAAAAAGCATCGGAAGCATCCTGCCGGAGCTCCACAGATCGGAAAACCTATCCCAGCGCCTACATCACTGATCCCTGCAGCATCGATTCCGACAGCCCCACAGCCGGCCTCGTCCATATCCTTCTTCCGGCATCCTTCTTTCCAGCCCACCTGCAGATCCCAGCCTTGCAGCCACACCAATCGCAGCAGCACGCTTCCGATCTCGTCGTTGCAACGCGCTCCCTCCAGCCTAGCAGCCCAGTCACAACAACATCTCCACCAGCACTGCCGCATTGGTCCTTTCCCCTTCACCGGCCTTCATCTTCTGCCATCAACTCTTCGTCCCAGACGACCTGGTGCTCCGACAGACGACACCGGCCCAGATTTTCCAGAATTTCAGTCCACTCGTCCCCCATCCCCAACAGCCCACACGGGCCTCAGCCTTCCTGCACAATACCCATCGCTGAAGCACTCACCCAAGGGCTGACAGAGCCTGAAACAAACCAGAAGCAGAAAGACAGAACAGTTTGAGGAAGACGACGCGAAAAAAAAAAAAAAACCAAGAAAAAAGAAGAAAAAAAAAGAGAGAGAAAACGTGACCCGGGCCGAAGTAAAGACCCGGCCCAAGAAAAAAAGAGCAGAGCAGGCCTCTGCAGCCCAAGAAAAAAAAAAAAAAGCAAAGAAAAAAAATAAACAGGCCCTGCGGCCCAGAAAAGAAAAAAAAAGAGCAGGCTAATAAAAAGAAAAAAGAACAAAGCCCACTGCTGAAAAGGGAGAGGAAGCGGCCTAGTTTCATAAGCCCAAAAAAAAAAACATCGCTACACACGCCTGCATCAACACGCGCGTGTGCTAGAATTGTTTTATCGAAATCAAGTATGTTTTCTTTATTTTATTTTATGATTTTAACAAAGCATGCTTTATACTTTAATGCTTTATACTTTATTGTTTATGCTTTTATTATATTTTGTTATTAAGCATGTTTAATTAGATAATTTTCATTGTTTTAAGCATGCCTTATTATTTATGTTTTATATCATTATATTTAAGCATGATTTATAATTATGTTGAAGCATGCTTTATATATTGCTTATGTTTTTATTATGCAATTGTGAGCATGTTTTGTGAATTTTATTTACGCTTATATAGTTATTCCTAAGCATGCCTTTAATTATGCTATTGTTTATATTTTATTTTCCGCATGATATATTATTGCTATTATTATATGTCGCATATATTTTGTTGTATATTTGTGCAATTTGAGCATGTCATGTAGTTTATTTTTATATATGATATGTCTTATTTATTATTAAATGTGTTATAGTTATTTTTGTAATATGACATATAAAATTCCATTTTGCCATGATAATGAAAATTCATGCGCATTATACACACACTTACTGTGATAAAGTATTTTCACATAGCCTCAAAAAAAATGTGACCATTACGAATCTTGGTCTTGAACTCTAATTCATATATTTGGAAAATAATTTATGTGGATGTCTTTATGACTGCGTAATTTATATCTTCTCTCTTGTTTTATGTAGATGGCTGATCCAACTCGACCTGAGTTTGACATCTTGGACTCAGAAGGACTTGAGTACCATCGTTGGGTTTCCGATATGGAAACTGCCTTTGTGGCAAAAGACTACACTACCACTATTATTGATCCCAAAGATGATGAACTATCTAATAAGGTGAAAGCAGATGCCTTAATTTTTCTGAGGCGACATATTGATCCTAGCCTACGCTGGGAGTACCTTCAGTTGAAGACACCCAAAGCACTGTGGACGTTTTGGGAACATTCACGATACTTTGCTCCCAGGACTGGCTGTTCAGTGGAATGGAATCTGCTTGCTTGACTATAGAAAGGTCAATGACTTCAACAAGGACATGTTGCGCTTAAAGGCACGTCTCAATTTCTGTGGAAGGGAAATCACAGAAGATGATATGATCTACAAGACTCTTACCACCTTTCCTAATTCAGCTTTTATACTAGCGAACCAGTATCAGTTGGATTATGACAACAAAAAATCACAACCTTCAATAAGTTGATAAGCCTACTGCAAGTGGCTGAGAGACAAAATAAGATTCTCTTGAATAACAATGCCAGGCCCACTGGGACAAAGAAAATTCCCGAGGCAATTATGGAAAAATGAAAGGTGGAAATAACTCCAATGCAAGGGGGTTTAGACGTGCTGATCCCTACCACGTGGCAACAATGCACCACGTGGAAAGGGACATGGGGATCATGGAAACAAGATGCCAAAGGAAAGAGTTGACAATGAACCATGCTATAGGTGTGGATTCATTGGGCATTGGTAAAAACTGCCAAGCAAACAACAGAGTAGCAGCAAATTACAAGAGGTATAGAGAGTCTAAAGAACAAGTGGCTCACTATATGGAAGAAGGAGGTCATGACCTAGACGTCAACCTTACAGTTGCAGACTCCAATGGCAAAGAGGAACTTGCTAAGTCAATGGATGCTCTCAATCTTGACTGATCTGCTTTATTCATTTTATTTTCCAAAGACAGTTGTGAAGGCATAATGCCTCATTTTTAATTAGACTATTGTTTGGTCTTAAAGTTTATTTTCAATCATGGATTGATGAATAAGATTTCTGAACAAAGACCTTTGATTTGCTTATCGTTGGCTTATTAATAAATTTTGAATTTTATTCTGAAGCCCTGAATTTATTCAAATTTATTTCTATACACATATTTACATGGTTCGACATAGCACTATAAAGATGTAAAGCAATACATCTAGAGAAAAATTATTAGAATGAAAAGAATACCATTCTACGCAAATAGAAATACTCTAAAGAATATGAGTTATATTTTCTAAATACCCTCCCATTTATTTGTAGGAATGAATGGAGGAGAACTTGAGTGCTTAAATGATAGTGGGACTACCCACACAGTATTAAGAAATAGGCAATTATTCATTGCACTAATAGCCTATAATTCCTCTGTGACTACAATGATTGGATTATCAAAACTAATAAAATGGCGAGGAACTGCCAAATTTTTTCTGTCTAATGAGGCAACATTTCCAGTCACAGACGCTCTATATGCACCAAGAGCTAATCAAACCTTGTTAATGTTTCAAAGAAATTTGTGCCAACGGTTATCATGTAAAAACACACCGTGAGAATGGAAATGAATACCTTGATATTACATCTAATGACTGTGGAAGGAAACACATCTTAGAGAAACTTATGAGTCAATTTAGTGGACTGTACCTCACTACGATTTGGATCATTGAATCCTATATTGTCACCAACAATGAAATGTGGGACACTGACTCATACAGGCTTTTGCATGACCGCCTCTGGCACCGAGGTCATGACATGATGATCCGTATTTTTCAAGAACTCACACGGACATCCCTTCTTTCGAGTGAAAAATGAGAGAAAAATCCGCCACACTGCAAGGTGTCGGTTCTAGTATTGCTCAAATGCAGTCATTGCCTTCTGAAGTACCAGAAGCACTACCTCTCTCTCATTATGCCTCATTGACTATTTCAAATTCAAAGGCACATCACTCGTTTTGCAAAGCCTGCTCTTTAGCAAAAACAGGATCGAGACCTTCCTATGCTAAAGATACAAAACAAAACATTCCATTCTTACAAAGGATACAAAGAAATGTCTGTGGACCTATCCATCCAGAATGCGGACCATTCAAGTACTTTATGGTTCTGGTGGATGCTTCGACAATTTGGTCACATGTCGTTTTATTGTCCACAAGAAATGCTGCAACACTCCTAGCACAGATTATAGGTTTAAGGGCTCACCACCTTGATCACCTTATCAAGTCTATAAGGCTTGATAACGCTAGAGTTTACATCAAAAGCATTTGATGATTATTGCATGTCTATCGGGATCGATGTAGAGCATCCTGTACCCCATGTGCATACACAAAATGGTCTCGCAGAAGCCACCATCAAAAGGCTACAAATGGTGGCTAGGGCATTGGTTATGCGCACCAACCTGCCTATATCTGCATGGGGTTATGCAATATTGCACGCAGCTTTACTTATTCGTTTCAGACCCACAGCTAGCCAACCATTTCTGCGTACCAGTTGGTAACTGGATATGAGCCTGACATTTCACACTTACGCATATTTGGTTGAGCAGTATATGTGCCTATTGCGCCCCAACAGCGCACCAAAATGGGTCCTCAGAGACGATTAAGTATTTATGTTGGATACGAATCCCCAACAATTATACGCTATTTGGAAACCTTGACAGGCGATCTCTCTACCGCTAGATTTGCGGATTGTCACTTTGATGAGACAGTCTTCCCGTCGTTAGGGGGAGATAGGAAAAAGGATTTTCCAAGGGAACGACAGGAATTGTCGTGGTTTGTCCCCACTCTGTCTCATTTTGATCCCCGCACTTCACAAAGTGAAAGTGAAGTGAAAAGAATAATCGATCTTCAGAACGTAGCAGATTCGATGCCTGATGCGTTTACTGATATCGTAAAAGTGACGAGATCACATATACCAGCTGCAAATGTGCCTGCAAGGTTAGAAGTCCCCAACAAGGGGCACGGTGCCGCAGATAGAGGCACTGCAACCGCACTTAGTGGAGGTGTGGTTGAGGCCGTGGCTCCCCAAGGAAGAGGGGGAGGCCACTTGGTTCGATTGACACTCACCCAAGGAAGAAGAGGGTGAGTAAGGCACAAACCAATCATCAATGTATAGAATCCCTCTCATGAGATTGTCTCTGATTATAGTTATGTCCATGAATCAATACTGGAGGACGCTCCGATGTTTAAAATGATTCCAGAGAACAAAGAAATCTCAGGATTATGAGAGCGTATGAGTTGATAGAAAGATCTTCCATACACATTGATGATATATACTGTTGCTCAAGGAATCATAGAGCACGATATATCGAACCACGCTGTTGCAAAATGTCAACAAAGAGCATATTGGCCTAAATGGAAAGAAAAATCCAGGCAGAATTAGATTCTCTGACAAAGAGACAGGTATTTGGTCGGTAGTGCTAACCCACCAAGTGTAAAGCCTGTAGGACATAAATGAGTCTTTGTCAGAAAGCGTAATGAGAAGAATGAAGTCCTGAGGTACAAGGCTCGCCTTGTGGCGCAAGGTTTCTCACAACGCCCTGGAATTGACTACGAGGAGACATACTCTCCCATAATGGACGTTATAACGTTCCGCTACTTAGTTAGCTTAGTAGTTTCCAAAGGACTGGAAATGCAGCTCATAGATGTGGTTACTGCATATCTCTATGGGGATCTAGATTCAGAATATATAAGTGCCTGATGGCCTTACATTACCCAAGCAAGTGACTCTAAACCACGGAGTGCGTTTGCAATAGGTTGAAACGCTCACTTTACGGATTGAAACAATCCAGACGGATGTGGTATACCCGTCTAAGTGACTACTTGATTGGGAAGGGATATAAGAACGATGAATTATGCCCCTGCGTATTCATAAAGAAAACAAGTTCCGGATTTGCAATTGTAGTAGTATACGTCATAACTGGTACTCTTGATGAAATAAGAGAAACCGCGAGCTACTTGAAATCCGAATTTGAGATGAAGGATCTTGGGAAAACTCGATTCTATCTAGGTCTGAACTAGAACACCGAGTTTGTGGAATATTAATCCACCAGTCTGCATATGTCCAAAAGTCAGGCGATATAACATGGACAAAGCACATCCTGCTAGCACTCCCATGATCGGTCGAAGTTTGGATGCAAGGAAAGATCCATTTCGTCCAAAGGAAGATGACGAACAAGTGTTGGGAGCTGAAATTCCCTATCTAAGTGCAATAGGCGCATTATTGTACTTAGCCCAATTTACTCGACCAGACATTGCATTCTCAGTGAACTTGTTAGCTAGATTTAGCTCAGCGCCAACGCAGCGTCACTGGAATGGTATCAAGAACATTTTCGATACCTAAAAGGAACCATTGACTTGGGACTGTTCTTTCCCTACAGAGAGACAAGAGGGACCGCAGATGGAACTGCAATCCCTAAAGGAAATGTTGATGGCGAAAACGCCACTCACTACACTAAAACGCCAAATGACGTTTTGGTCGGTTTTGCTGATGCTGGATACGTATCTGACCCACATATCGTTCCCAAACTGGTTATGTATTTACCAATGGGAACACAGCGATATCTTGGAGATCAACCAAGCAAACCTTTATGGCTACCTCCTCGAACCACTCAGAGATCATTGTTCTACATGAAGCGGTTCTTGAGTGTGTATGGTTAAGAAATATCATTGCACATATTCGAGGGACTAGTGGTTTGAGTTCTACCACTGAAGAGCCTACTTGCATTTACGAACACAATGCAGCTTACATCGAACAGATAAAGCTAGGTTATATTAAGGGTGATAACACAGAACACATATGGCCAAAGTTGTCCTACAATCAGCAACAACAGACTCTCCTCAAGATTCAAATGAATCAAGTAAGGTCTGAGGAGAATGTGGCAGATTTGTTCACCAAATCATGCCTAAGGACACATTTGAGAAACATGTGAAAAGCATAGGAATGCGAAGACTTTCCAAGCTCCCTAGATTAATGTAAGTATCAGGGGGAGGTGTAGACGTCGGGGGAGTCTAACACACACATGTCATTCCCAAATGTAGAAGGTGCGTTGTGCTCTTTTCCTTCGACCAAGTTTTATCTCTTTTCCTTCGACCAAGTTTATTTTTGTCCCACAGGGTTTTTATTGTTACTTGGCAAGGTTTTTAGTGAGGCAACAACTCATGCACCATTTCGTCTTTGACTTGGCACAAGGGGGAGTGTTAAAGGAAAAACATTATGTGCCTTCGTCAAAGAAACAGACGAAGAGGAATCAAGCAATTACAAATCACAGCTCAATCAGCATTTAGTATCAAATGTAATTGATATTTCCGTTGTAATCTTATCCCTATATAAAGTGGTTATGAATGAAATGAGTGGACAATTCCAATTCCTATTTTACTTTTACAATCATGTGTTTTTAACAAAATAAGTGCACAGTAGGACTTGAGAGTATGTTGTTTACAGAATTATAGATTAAACCCAGGAAAAGAATATTAATAGATATGACCTTGCATTTTCTTATGTAATCATCAATAGTAAGCAGCACAATAATAGATGAAAAGAAAAATGTTCACATTTTGCTCGACAAAAATCAGAAAAGGAAAAATGATTGTGAATCATCACCTTGAGATTTGGTACGCGAACAATCTGAAGAACGGTGATTATCAGTGCAATACCCTGATTATTTTTCAGCGCAAGTTAGCGTCTACCAAACATATTACAAGTTACAAATATCACTTGAATGTGAAAGATAACGTGCGGCTATCAGTATTATCCATAATAGTATGAAATAAGTGCACTCCATAAAAAAACAAAAGGACGCGCGTGATCTGTTTAGCAGTTCCTTCTCGTCAAAAAACAGAACTCTGAAGTGCACAAGGGCAAAGTCAATCTTCAGGTACCAAATAGCAATCAGTCGTATCATAGCTAGGTATTTAAACTATGACTGTTCTACCTTTGGTAATATGATAGCAATACATATATCCAAATGAATCGGAAAAAACTAAATACAGCTGAATTTTTATTATTTTTCTATTTTGCTGAGAAGATAAGAATACCAGATTATCTGCCAACCTATATTTGCACGGAAAAGCTGCGAACAAATGGTTTATGGGTGATTACTTAAATTTCCCTACATATGATTATGGTCTTCTCTGATTATCTTTTTTAATGCTATATCAGTTAAGTGATGAAGTTTCCACCCTTCTTCTAAAACAAAGGTTTTCCAATCTCCTTATTACTCAGTAAAATCCAACAAGAATGTACAATATACCATCCACAGTAGTTGATATTGCTAACTCCTGAATCCCCTGAATTATATGTACTTCTCAAAATTTTCTTGTGATACACTGACATTGTCTATTTATGAGTTTAGACCTTGCATGACATAAAAATATTATTCTCGCGAAATATTTGTAATGAAAAGATTTCTAGCTTGGAGTGCAAAAAAAAAATTATATATATATATATATCGGCAGAATGTAAATCAGGGAGATACAGAGACAAAATTCACTGCATTAGGTATGGATTTAGAACATTCCAGTGAAAATTTAACCAGATCAATATCAAAATAAAAGACGAGAATTTATTTTCTTACAAGGATATCTTGGCCAATCCAAGAAAATGACACACGGCGATACACTGCCCAAACAACAGCAAATGCATGCTATGCAGAAGGGAGAGACAGCTAGTGTCAAATACGAAACAACTCCAGAGAAGGGCACCTTAACATATGATTCTCCAGCACGTTTAAACCGTCTGAAACTATATTTGCTTAGTTGTCAGCTTCATATTCAGGAGACTTTACAAACAAAACTTACAAGTTTTTAATAACAGATCAATTTTCATTTAAATTTCTAGAATAATGTGAAAATACAAAGACAGAATATGAGTTTCTGGAGAATGGGGATTGCAGTATGTGGATCAATCCCTACTGGGCAGATATCAGAAATAATAGAACAAACTCCAGACTTTTGGTTACGTAGTGAAAATCTCAAGATATAAGATTAAAAACACTGCGGGGCTCTTACTCTTGATAACCCAAAATAAAGATCATCATATTGAAAAGGATATGTTCTTTTACAAACTTTGAATAGCACTAGCTCGGCTATAAGATTCACACAAAATCTAATACAAAGTTTGTCTTCCTTCTAGAACTCCTTCACTTGAACGATCTTCAAATCTTGTTCTTCTTTCTTCACAGTCTCCCTATTGATCTTGAGAGAGTATTATGCATATGAAACTATGATCACAAACACTTATACATGGACCAAGTGTTTTGACTCTTTGTGAAGACACAAACTCAAACAAACATGCAAGACTCTATCAAAATTCTTGCCTCTATGGATGTGTGTGCAGACGGTGTATATTTTCTGCTCATATAATAGACCTGCGGCAACTACTCAAAGATGATGCAAAGATTCTACCCTAATTCCCAATTAATTTGGAAAGAAACTTCCCATTTATGAACTCCAACAAATCTTAAGGGAAATCAATTAGGAATAGACAAGTCCTAAAAACCCTAGGGCATCAACACCACGATTTTAACACTCAGAAAAATATTTTAAAGACATAAATACATAAAACCTAAAACCTACTTTCCAAAATCGGACTCCACATAAAACTGACAGCTGACTCGGGGATTGCAACACACGTTGCAATCCCATGCATATGCAGATGCAATTACCTGTGACTCTCCAAGATCAGTAAAGGGCTTTGTCATAGTTTTGTATGGGAATGCCAATACGATATGTACAAGAATTGTACCTACAATCTCCCCCCTTGGCATTCCTATACAAAACTATTCTATCACATGAAACTCCCCCTCAACAAGAACTTGAGAAAAATCACAACTCATCATCCATAATTTTCCTGAAACACTTATCACATAATTGGTAGAATTCACAAGATAGAATAATGATACCAATGATTAAACATAGCATGTAAATCTAACAGATCACACAACACATTTAACATCATATATTTCTCCCCCTCTTTGAATAGGAATGACAAAGGCAACGTACGTAGCGGAAGCTATGTAGAAGGATCACAAATAGATGGTGCACAATAGACACTAGCCCAAGTCGAATCAATCAGAGGAAGATAGTCCAAGTATTAATACTCCCCCTAAGTGTGATCATGTTATGAAAGATGCAAGAATGAAATGAAAACACACAATGAGTGGGTTTGTATCCAAATGCCAAGAACAGATTTAATTCGCATAGCTTTTCCAACAAGAGCAATACCACTTAACCATAAACAAGAGTGCAACAAAATAAGTTCACACATGCGAATCGATTCCGACAACCACAGGGTCAGAGAGAGAATGATCGAGTATTCTATACCTCTTGATGTGTAGAGTGAACATATCTCAAGATGGGGTGTGGTATATTTGTGGAAACCTGAAAAGCAAAGCTCACATACGAAACACATCTAAGCACATAAACTTTATTCCCCCTTATAACACCGTGTGGGCATGATTTTGAATTTTTTCTTTTTGCCTTTCACACAAAGTAACAATTTTGCTCAAGAAGACTACGACCCATGTAACGAGTATTATGCTAGCAGCTCCCAAGTCAGATGATTTTAGGATACTAGATGTAACAAAGACATCCCAAAGAGCACATCTACTCGAGTCAATAGTTTCACAATCCACCGGGGTGACCAAACCATTCTTGTTTCTTCCCAATCCTCATATCGTTCGTCACGACCGAGGCCTGTTTACTTTGGGAATAGCCTGGCCATGCTCCATAAACAAATATATTTTTTTTTTAATTTATTTATCAAGGAGCAACCAACAATAGTAATTCCGTACATGAGCAATGAGAACAAGCCAACCATCAATTAGGACTTACCACCACTTAGAGTATGTGTGCATGTGAGGTTTCAAGATTGTAAAGAATATGTTGTTCAAGCTCACAATTATAGAGTGACAAAGTACAAGTTCAAAACGTGCTAGGCACCTTATTGCACACATATTTAAAGAAAAGAGTATGGCCCTTATCAATCTAAGTTCAAAATAATCTGTCAGACACTCAGGGATACAAACCACTATTTTTCAATCCTAAATTTCCACAAACTGAACCTAACAAAGCATAAACATAAAGAAAATGCACATATACTATCATGAAGACATACACCATGAATGCATGCAAAATGGATCAAATGAAGTGAGAGTATCAATACTTAGAGCATCCACTAACGGTGCTTCTAAGTGATTCAAATTGAGTTATGTCTAAAGGCCTTGTAAACGAATTAGCCAATTTCTGATCAGTAGGAACAAAAGCACGCTCAAGCATATTATCAAGATTATCCATAGGAGTAGAAAAACCATTATTTGAACCTTTTTTAATCCAGATCTGCTTCTGCTTCGTTTTTGTTTCCAGATCCACTGGGATTGAAGCCAGCTTTGCAATCCTGGCGATCAGATTCAGACCTTCTTTCAACTCAGCTTGCAGCGAAACAGGTGAGTTAATTCTCAACGTTTTCCTTTGATTTTGAGTAACCTTGCGAAGCATATTACGCCTAGGACGTATGTGTCCCAATTTTCCGCAATAATGGCAAGTGGGAATGAACCTTTTAGAGTTATGAACATACCTGGGCTGACACACAGAGGTGTGACTGTCAGAACTTACCTGAGCAACTTTTTGATAGGTTGGAAGCTATATTGGCAGGAATGGTGCCGGTAAGTGAGTTATTGTTTAGATGCAATACCTGCAATCTGTGCAAACGGCCAATTTGAGGAGGGATTTGAAGAGTGAAGCTGTTGTTCTCGAGAATTAGCACTCTTAAGAAGCTTAGATTTCCGATGTGTGGAGA